>JAUMHM010083415.1:0-13329 GCA_032362435.1 Melikaiella ostensackeni
CGCATCAAGCATGCATTTTTGAGATATGTTTAAAATTCAATTTGAAAATGAATATTGCAATTTATTTTTGCAGACTTTATAACAATTGTGGTATAAAAAAAACGTATCTGTGAAATTTGTATGTAAATTACCAGAATTCAAATTAATTATCAAAACTTTCAATTTATTGAGAATTAAATCACTTATCAATGGATTATTATTATTAAATTCCAATTATTGGAATGATTGAATTGCAATAATTGAAATTTTCAAATTGCAGTTATTGAATTTCAACTTAGAAATCTGTTAAGTTACGAGGGTCCACACGAGTAAAATTCGTATGAGAGGAAAAGAAGCTAGGTCAGTATTAGAAAAGGCAAAGGTACGCGAGTTTAACGCGGCAAGCTCGCCTGGATGACAAATGTAAGGAAGAGGGGGAAATAAGATTGTCAGAAATAGAACAATACATGAACACAGCGAAGCTTAGTAAGAAAGAGAGGAAACTACTGTAGTATGAAAGATAGAAAGAGAGGGATGGCAAAATTATCAATAGTAGAAACCCGTGCGTGCGTGCCTAAGATTCGGCTAAACGAGGGTGAGAAAGGAAGAGAAATAAACGAATCTTCTTAACCGTTTAGAAGTGAATTGAAATTATTAATTTCAATTCAAATTAGGTAAAGGATGGATACATTATAAACTAGTTATGTAAGGTCATACAGGGAGATCAAATTTTTAATTTTAACAATTTATAAAATAAAAATAAAAAATAAAAATGAATAAAAACTATTAACAATTGATCATTGTTGAAGCTGTGTTAGTCTTAGAAAATTACAAAAAATAGTAAGCAGTTAAAATTACAAATAACTATTAGGAAATTTTAAATAGAAGTAAATTTTAAGTTTTAAGTACTATTGAGACAGTAGTTAAAAATTTTCTATCGAATAATTGATTTTTATTCATAAATAAGCCTAAGATTCAAATTTTTTTCAGAAATTACAATTTAGATAATATGGGTTGTTGTTAGAACTTACTCTAGTAATTTAGTAATATTTATATGTTAGAATAATTGGCTATTAAGAACATTTTCTTCAACTAGTTTTTGTCAGGAAAAATTAGGTTTTTGTTTAAACGAGACTTGTAAATGTCAGAGAATTTCGATTAGAAATCTAATTTAAATAAGCAGGAATTCTCAGGATCTAAATTTTAATTAGGAATTTATTGATGGCAATTTCAAATGCATTTCAGAGGAAAGTATCGTATGAAAGTTTTAACGTAGCTACTCACTAAATATTTTTTTTCGGTTGAGCTCCTCGTGAGACGTGAAATGATGCAAAAAATGCTGTGACATCACCCTGTAAAGTGTAAACAAATATTAAAAGTTTAAAGCATGGCTTATATGCAAAGTAATCAAGGTTAGAAGTAAATAGTGACGAGGAAGCTAAGGATAATTCACGAAGATATCCAAAATAAAACAAAGTAGATAATTGAATATGTAATTACTTGTAAATATTATTAATTAATTAACCATTTGAAACTTACATTAAGGGATGTTGCAAAGTTTTTCACTGAATAGCACTAAGCATAATTTAGCGTAATCTATGTAGCAACGAGAAATCTTGCGCGAATGCGAATTTTATCCCAAATTGGACGAAATTCTTTAAACTGAAAAAGCAATTTTATGGAAGTGCCTTTCTTCTAAGGAGGGAAGTGTAATGAGCGGATATAATTCGCATTCCTGCCGCTACGAACAGCACCATCGGTGACATAAAATACGCGGTTTTATGATTCGAAATAACTGAAATCAAAAGCGAATACATTTTAATTGAGAAATGAAACATATTTTGAAGAAAAGATTGGCAAACAACAGTCGAGCAAGTCGGCATGATGAAGAAAAAATCTTTACCGATAAAGATCTCTTGGTATAAATAAAATGTCGAAAGTAGTATGATGAATGTGATCGAATGTATATTTAAGGTTAAATATTAGCTTCATACTCATTTTACGAAGAAGACGATAAGTTTTGGCAATAGGATGTATAATTTAGATTTTATTTTCGAAGCGGCGACATAGAGTCGTCAGTTTCGGCAATGAAATAAACCGATTTGAAAAGTGTCTCTCAGGCCCTCCAAGCCTCAATGCATTTTTCGTGACAAAGTTTTTGGGCTCCTTGGGTACGAAGTACCGGTACACGACCTCCGGGGGCACCACATGTGCCACAACGCAAGCAAGCTTTCATGTCAATGATGAGCACACATTCACATGCACGATAAATTTGCACGACGCGTGCTTGACGGAAGTGAGAACTGGTGAAAAACGTAAAAAAATAATATAAAATTAGTTAAAATTGATGGTCAGAAGATTCATGTGAAGTAAGCATTAATATTTTTGTAAATATAAGTTAATTTTGATTCTTAGAAATGAAAAGTCCTAAGTTTTTGTGTTCCTAACCTCAGTTCCTAACCTCAAATTTCAATCATGAAAACTGTAATTGTGTAATTAAATATTTTATGAATAGAAAAAATTACGTTTTCAGATAAATATGGGTAGAACGTGCGTAGTTCTTTCTTTCCAATCCAAGTGAGGTCCTTTTTTTCCATTTTCCGGATCCCGATATGTACAAGGATCGATTTATACTGTGGCTTTCGGGGAGCGGGAATCCTTTGATTTTCAAAATACCTTTAAAAAAATTAAAAATTAAAACTATTTGCAAAAATCAGTTTGAAATAAAATGCTTTATTCGGAAGAGACTATCTCGCTTGCCGGTAAATGACAATGACACACAAACATACCGTGCTTATCACTGACAAGATGTTTTTATAAGTGTGGCAGATGTGGTGCCACCGGCGGTCGTGTACCGGTACTTCTTAGCCAAAACTTTGTCACAGGCAAATGCATTGAGGCTTAGAGGGCCTGGTTGTAACGAGCGTACAAATTTGCATCTTATCCGATAGTAACAGCACCGTCGCTTCTGCAAAATGCGCGGTTCCGATTTGAAATTATAAAATATTCGAGCGAAAAGTAAAAAGGTTGGCAAGCAACATTTCAGGGCAAATTGGCATGAGAAAGCTTCAAACGATAATCAATCTTTTCTTGCGAACGAATAAATTTATATATTATATTAATCAAGTAATGCTAAAGCAGAGAAAAATTTTATATAAACCAAATTATGATTATTTATACGTTGAATTGTAGGTCTTACAGCAGGATATACAAATCCTATGTTAGTTATCAGATTGGCGACGCAAAGTCATTATACCTAGAAAAGTGTAGTGACAAGAGTCTGACCGACACTGACCGACATTTTCCGACACCATAGTAAATTTGGAACAGATTGGACAACGTCATATTTCCAGACAAATGTTAATGAAAATTTGTTGAAATAAATTTTTTTATGCTTTTGCAGGACCCATAAATCCTCATTGTAACTAAAAGTTGAAGCTAAAAATGTTTTTAAAATATAATATTTGAAATATGTACTTTTATGTGCACATTTGTGAAAATCAAGACCGAAAAAAGGCTGATTCCAAACCGCTTGCAGACAGGCTTTGAACTTTTTCTGGTATGCACCTCTCAGCCTGTACCCGGCTCACTTTTATGGTATTGTAATAGATACTATTCTCTTTATCTGACACATAGCTCTGTATTTACAGACTCTCTGGGTAGGACGATGGGCAAATTAAATGTGGTCTTCTGGGGACCAGAATATGACTGAGACCGCTTTGAAACCAACGTCTATACCTGCTCACTGTAGTAGTTTTTCGGTCTTTATTTTCACGAGGGCAACATAACCTCACCATCTTTATTCTCATTTAGTGGTGTTTTCGACAAATGAATGTAATGTGTATGTGATTCATAGAATAAACAAAAAAAAAAGTAAATTAAGGCTGATTATGAAGTTTAATTAGGTAAACAAGTAAGAGAAATAAATTTGTGTGTTCATTTTACAAACTAGTAAAAGCAATGTATACACATACCTGAATAAACAGGCATTATTTATTTGAAAAATGATTTCGCACTTCATTCCTAAGGTATGAGGTTACGTTGCACAAATTTATCGTGAAAATCCACTTTTTTGTCTCACGGATTAGATCCTCTTGCGAAATATGAATCTTATGATATAAAGTATTATTTGATGCCTAAACGATCATTCAATATATTTTCATTTATTCAAAATATCAATTTGTCCAGAATTACCACACCGTCGGTCAGTGACGGACAATGTCCGTCATGACGGACATTGTGTCGATCACGCCGGTCAGGTCCCATCTCTAGTTATATCGGGCTGATCAGAGAAGTGTTTTGTCTTTCGTGAGATGGTCAAGACCTTCCGCCAGTCGATTCTACAAAATTGCAATATAAACAATGTGCGCGCCTGGACTTTATCATAAAAGGCGGTGAAATGTGAACTCATGGAGTCACGAACATTCTTCACATGAAAAAAGGTATTGTGCAATCGCCACAAAATTGTCGTAAGTACAGGAGGGATATGTAGAACGAGATAGAGAACGAGTGTGATACGTTAAAGTAAGAAAGCATGAGCTGCGACGGCACCGAACCCTCTTGTTGTCAAGTTAAAACGTTCTTACTTTCTTAATATATATATTTTTTATTAAAAATGTTTCGACTCGGGAGAAGAAATAAAGAATCGTGAAATTTCAATTATAAACTTTGAGAATTATTTATTTAAAACATATGTATGGAATGAGTGTACATAACGAACATAAATATTTTCCTTAAAACTATACTCCTATCTTTTTCTAAAGAATCTATTTTTCTCTCCTTTCCTCCTTTTCTTTGATTCGCAGATCTCTATGTCTATACTAAAATCTGATATCTACCTATCATCTATCAGTGCACGTTCTATCTTTAATTATCCTATATATCAGCCTACTAGATATATGTATATGTTTGTGGATATATATATATATATATATATATTTCTTTTTGTATTGTTCACAATCTATTTTCTTCTTATTTCTTTAGAACACAAAGTAAATTTAATCTGAGTATGATAATTCTCTTTTCAGTGAGATATCAGGGACCTTGATTTTCTCTTGGAAAAGTTCTTTCCTTTTTTTATTTTAATACATCATTCACATTTCGTCGAAGAAATGTTGATACCATTCGCATTTATTTATCAAGTCCCTTAACGGCGTGCACTCTAAACATTGGCTTACTCGGTTTCGAGAGTACAACTCTTTAGCCTGTTTGACTCTTGTGCTTTAGAAATGTTAGGATAATCCTAAGTCAAGTCACAGAACCTAATCTTGGACTCAGACTTTTTCCCACTGTTTCACACCGAAAAATACTTTCAAATGTTACACTGAGTCACGCCGTTCAATCCTTGTATAACTATAGAGGTAGCTGACGTTTGCTGCCCTCGGCTTCGAGAATGCGACAAACTAGAGAACAACGACACCTGGCTTCGGGAGTACGACTCCGTGGCCTGTATCCTAGAGTCTCCAGGTCTACCTCGCTCGCTGGCAAGCCCCCCAACGCCAGTTTTGGGTCCCGCACCTAGCCTCCTTGACTTCTTCGCAGTCGTACATCCCCTCTTGCATCACCTTACATAAGTGGGAGGTAGCGATTGCGCGCTTTCACGCCGCCTAATGCTGAGGCCCGATTTACGGCTCCGTGCTTCGGGTTGTGATATTACAGGGGGTATTGATATGAATACCTCACAAAGCATACATCCGAAAATCATTGAATAAATTCATCTTTGATATTTTCTCATTTTAAAATCAAGAGTTTTCAATTAATTTTGCCAATTTTGCCTAAATACCATTTCAGAGCGAAAAAAGGGACTATCATCGAAAGGTTGGGTATATAAACCGTTAGTTGCGGAACGGACCACGGAGTTATTTCAACGGATGGATTTTTCATCGATAAAATTTAGCTGAATTTCTCTCAATAAATTCAAATTGAAATAATAATCAGGAAAAGATTTGAATTTCAACTCGATTCGCGCCAAAATTAAACTTCGCGCGTTACAGAGTGAAATGTAGAGGGTTAGGGACGTAATGCGCGGTAACATACTTGTTGCGCGGTAAGCAGCTAGGGGAAAGAACTAAGGCTAGGGAAGTAAAAGGAACTAGAGAGAGAAGGCGTGTGTCTCTACTATCAGCGAAACGAGTAACTGGTATATCAGTTGTCTCGTTAAGGGCCGTGGGAATCGAGTACAAATCGGACTTATAGGATTTAGGCCAAATGGTGAAGCCATTTTGTCTGATTTTTTGTATAAATAATCTCAAGAGTATAGAGACCCCCGGTACAGGCCGCTTTTTTAGAAAAAAATTCTATCTCTTTTGTAACAATTAAAAGAAAAAAAGAGCTTAGATGAGTTCGTTGTAGTAAAGTGTTCTACTATTCAACAAAGCAGAGAGTAGGTAAGGCAGTTTTCAAGCTCGGACTTTCCTTTGGGCGACCTTAGCGAGAAAAGGAAAAACTACCATCCGTTATGATTTAAGTCTGCAGGTAATGAAACGCCCACTATGACCAACATAGGTTAATTCAGGCGCGAACACACCGTATACGAAAAGTAGGGGCCCCGACACAAATGAGTGGGTGAGTTCCCAAAGGTTCTATGGGCGGAGGTGGTTCGGGGTGGATTATATCATAAAATGCAGATTTTGAATAAAAATAAACTGTCAACAATATAATATCACAGGTAAATGTAAAGAAAAACGGTTTCTTATAAGCAATTCGTCCCACGATTTCATGCATGCAATATTCACGCCAAATCAGTGTAATCGTACAATTTTCAACAAAATTACTCCGAAACCTTGTACATTAAGTGTCAATATACAAGCTCACTGTGTGAACGGGTAGATTACACAAACATGCAAGATGTCAATTATATGTGCCGCTCACTGTTCTTAGAGTAACGGTATAGGTTCAAAGTTCGAATATTCATATCAAGAAAGGTAATCATCGTTTTTCATCACGTTGAAAAAATTGGACATTGACACTTTCCAGCGTTGGCAAGTCGAGGGATTATTGAGCAAGCTAAAAGTTCCCGCAGGAAAGTTTTCAAAAGAGGAATGAAGAACTTTTCTGGAAAATATTTTCCGGAGGAAACTGGGCGACATATTTTATTTACATTTTGCATGTTGTGTAATCTACCCGTTTATGCAGAGAGCTTGTATATTGACATTTAATGTACAAAGTACTACTTTCGGAGTAAGTTTGCCGAAAATTGTACAGTTACACTACACTACTTTTCATATAGGTGGTATGCACGTGACGTCACAGCGCCCTCCGCCTGTACCCCTCTACCAATCAACTGACTAGTCGGCCATATTGATACCACGCACACTCTTGTTTTGTATGTGAAGTGACTGTGTTTCTCACTTTCATTATATTAATTTCTTCATTTTGCGTCTTCACGATGGCCATTTGTGCCGTTTTTTTAAAATACCAGCTATTTTGAGAAATCAGTGCTGTAAAACTCTGAAACTATCTACCCGACGAAGAGCGCTTTGGATTAAACGCATTAATCGCAAGAATTTTCAAGAAAAGGAAGTGAAAACTCATACTAAAGTTTGTAGTAAACATTTTCGTTGTGGTAAGTAAAAATTATGTCTATTTTCTTGTGCTCTAGAGCTTTGTCATACAGCATATGGGTAATTGTCAAATTGTAGGCAAACTTTAGCACCGACAATTGTTATTATATTATTATTAAGAATTTAATATTTCATAATGGAAATTGATCGCATCACAACTAAAAGATTTAAATCCAGAGGGTCATTTCTGAAAATAAGAAATTATAATGAAATTCGTACATGAAATATGGGTAGTGGAATTGAAGTTAAGAGTTTGATGAAAAGGAGCGCGAGCCTTAGAAAGTTCAAAAGCGAATACTTTAACGAATGCAATTTAGAAAAAAGGACGAAATATTTTATTACTATTGTAGCAAATCTGAGGATTATGTAAAATTATTTTAAAAAGGGAGGTTTCGAATCAAAAATAAAAAAAGAACATGACCATTTTGTAGAGGATGATAATAAGTATTTATTAAATAAAAACAAAAGGCAGTGAGAATTTTTAATTTGATGTTATATCACAGGGACTTCAAGTTTGCCTCCAATTTGACAATTACCCGTATACATATTGCATCTACTCCTCACTTTGTTGTTGTCATTATGTATGTATGTAATGTATTTAAGCTGCATTTTAATAAGTTCCGAAAGTTTTGCAATCCTTTTATCTCTTTCTCTCTTTCATTGTCAAGGAGAGCCAGCTGATTTATTTGATGAGAGAAATCCGGATTGGGCCCCTGTATGCAGTTAGGTTATAAATGTCATAAAGTGAAACCAAGCGCGTCAAGTGCAAAATATCATCATGCCATAGCTGGCCGAAAAAATTTTATGAGCGTCATATTATCCCGAATAGAAAATGATCATAAGTCTGATTCAATTAACGAAGAAGAGTATGTACAAGAAGCAGTTTCATCATTGAAATAAAAAGTGCCTATGTTAGAAAATAAATTGTTAAAATATGAGCAAAAGTTGAATATTTCAAATAAAGAGTTTGATGACAGCAAAAAACAGTTTGAGGGTATTAGCGAAAAGGAATTCATCGATAAATTTAAACTTCTCACTGCCGACAACGAAGCAAGGTTGCATGAGTCAAAAATGTTGAAAAAGAAACTGTCTGAAATGACATTGGACAAGGCTAATTTGGAAGGAAAAGAAGTGAAAGTTAAATTTTACACAGGTCTTCTAACTTTTAAAATTTTGTTGCATGTTTTAATCCACTGAATCCAGCCATCAGTAAAAAAAGTACGGGCCTCTGTGGATTTATAAACCTTAAATTGTTCTTTCTTTAAAAAGTCTCTAGTATCCAACAAATAAGTTAGAAGATCCAAAGCGGCAACTGCAGGATATATCAATATGGCCAATATTCAATATATTCAAATATTCAATATGTATCAATATGGCCACCGATGCAGCTTGGTGGCTGAAGAGAGAGCGTGCGGGCAGGGGAGAGTCAGTTTTACGAATCCTTACATTCCACATATATAATAAGGACAGGAAACTCGAGTGGAGGGGGTAGCACGAGAGACGGCGGCTGGTTCGGAGCACATCCTTGCGTAGTTTCGTACTGCGCATTAGGCTGTCTCTTTTTCTCTGCGAGCGAGAACCGAGAAAGTGTCAAGCACGTGCATTGGAGTTGCTTACACTTTGATGTTTACATTTTCGTCAACATTCTACATCGCGTTTTCAATGTGTTTTTCCGGCGATAAATGGGAAATAATTGAAAGAAATGGCGCAAGTGTGTTGTGTCGTGCAATGCAGCATCAAATTGGAAGGCCAAGATAAATGTGCAAGTTTATTTAAAATCAATTCCGTAAGTCATTTCAAAATAAGCATCGGTCTCTCGCTCGCAGAGAAAGAGGCAGCCTGATGCGCAGTACAAAACTACGCAAGGATGTGCTCCGACGTAACCGACGTTATTTCAGCCACGGGTGCTCTACCCCCTCCACTCGAGTTTTCTGTCCTTATTATACGTTCTTGCGTCAAGACTAGAATTGAAGCTGTTTTCCAAAAAGGAGCCTGAGTAGTATTTTGGTCAAAATGAAACTAAATACGAAAAAAGGCATATTAATAATGCCTAATTAGTCTTGAAATTTACTACAAAGTGTGACGATTATTGAATAGAGATCTAACTAGTTTTTCTAATGTCTGCTGTTATCAGAGGTTAAAATCTAAAATACAATAAAAAGTGCGTAAATCTACAGAAAAAAAAAGTGGAAATAAGATGAACTACGTGAAAGGACAATAATTTTACAAAATCACAAAATACAGAAAACCAGAAAACTCTTTAGTAAACAAAAATATAAGGAAAATCATGAACTGTTGACTCATTGTCAAAAGCAGATCTAAGTATGTAATAAAGAAAAAATAATAATTTCAATAAACGTCACCAATAAATCAGGTTAGAGTGAGAATGAAAATTTTCCGTATTATTCACATTTTCCTGTATAGTGCTCAAGTCATAAACCTCAAGTCAAAAAAGGATTCAGAAAAATTAAGATAATATGCAGAAATAAAGGAAAGTAAAAAATTGTGTTTGATTTTCCAAAAACGCAAGCAGAATATGCATCGTGGAAAAGGGGTCCTTGCAGAAATATAAGTAAGATCTCTTTTCTTCTGTAAGGAATGTGAGAGTGACAGAAAATGAATTTGAAAAATTCGAAATTTTACAAATTTTTATCACAGTATTGGCAGTGATGCCAGGCTTCGTAACCCAATTTTTTTCAATCATCAAGTGATATTTAGTTGATTCAATTCGACATAATGTTTATAGCTGTCTCTATATAACAATTTTCTTCTTCAAAAATTGTTGAAGTTTTTAATTTTTCGTTTAGAAATAATTTTTTTTTATAATTAGGAATATATCAACATGATAAGTTCCAAATTTGTTTATTTTGACAAGATATGTATTTAGAAATACTCTATGACCAAATAAAATTATGATACATACAAATTCGTCAATTTAATTAAAGTTCATCAGAGAAAAAATTCTCAATTTTTGAAATACACCAATATTTTTGGTATAAAATTTATTCGTTTTGATGAAATGCATCTATTAAACCTTATCTGATATATGATCAATGAACAATAAATAATAATCAACAATAAATAATTGATTAATAAAATAAACAATTAATAATAAAGAAGCGCAGGTGAAATCGTTCTTTCCATCTCCTCAGTCTCCTTTTACTGTCTGTAATCCCCTTTCCAATCCTCCTGACTTAATAATTTTGTTGAAGAATTAATTGTCCGGGAATCATCTTTAACATAAAAATCATTGTAAAATCTTGGAAATTGATGAAGATATTAAAATTAAAAGTTAAAAATTTGTTATATCCGTTAACAAAAAAAAAAATTTTTTAAATGTAACTTTTAGTACCAATAAAAATGTTATAAGTAAATAAGTTTTGAACAAATTTATCTACGAAAGTCTTGGAAATTAAAAAAACGAATCTAATGATCAGATTTGGACAGCACACTCTTAAACGAAGAAGAAAAGAATTGAAAGAATTTTCAAGAATTTCGTAGTTAAATTTCAATGTTGGACGTCAAAGAAGAATTTAAATTTTGATTTATTCTGAATTTAAATTCTTAAATTTTAATTAAATGAATTATTATTTTCAGGTATTGCGTTTTCATAAAATAAGGAAGTTTATTATAGAAATCTTTTATCGTGGTCATTGGAAGTAGGTCAGCCCGATTCTTGTCAAGGGATTATTTTTTTTATAACTATAATTATACTCAAATCAACAATAAATACAAAACATTCCTCTATAATGATAGATACACCTTATTATGAACGCACCCAAACTACTTTACAGCGGTTTTCTTATTTTTCACGAAATTGATATTTGAGTGGTTAGGCCCCTTTTTGACGCGCGGCTTCGATTATTATGCCAAACAATAAGTTTTCATGAAAATTTCAAGATTCATCTTAAATTTTTATTAAAATTTAAATTTTTTTTATAAATTTATATTATATATTATATATATATAATATATATATTATATTTTTTATAAATTTAAAAATTTTTTCATAAAAATTTAAGAAAAAAATTAGATGCTGAAGAAATATGAGAAAACCCCTACAGATTTGCTACTTCTGGTAAAATAAATTAATTGTGAAATTCTAACATATCTGTCAATTAAGAACCTTTCAAAAAATGCACTTCGAATGATGAGTCATCAACATATTGTCTTCAATGAACGGCTTTACTGACTTGCCAAACAATTCGTTGCAATAAACCACGTGTACTAGTTCTACTGCATATCAGCAATTCACTTAAGAATTGAGTTGCGATTCACCAAAACTGTCGATTGACGTTTTCATTTGGCAATTGAAGTCAATCGGTTTCGATTAAATCTTTTCTTCAGGGGGGACTATTCCCTCTCTCAGGGGTAATGAATACACTTGTTATCCCTATTTCTGGATAAAATACGATATCTTGGATAGCAGTAGAATATGTATTAGGATCTACTAAACAAAGCTCTCCACGAGGGCCCGTGAGTCTCCAAAATCCTTCGTTTCAGGCATCACACTTCTTCTCATAAAAAATTGTTCTTCATACATCCCTATCCTTGCAAACATATTTTGCTTCTTTGCATCCATACATCTTTTCATGCAAGCTCTTGTGTTTCTATGACTCTGTACATCTCTTCGCTTTAGAGTCTCATGTACACATTCCCACCATTCTTCTCTTGGCGTACCTCTGGGTACGCTACCATTCACCTTACCTACTGACACTTGCTTCGTTAAACGTTCTTCGCTCATTCTCTCAACATGACCAAACCATCTCAGTAAATTTCTTTCACTCTTGTGAAACAGTGTTTCTTGTACACTAAATTCTTTGAGAACTCACTCATAACTTTGTCCATTAACGTTTTACCGCATATATTCCGCTGGAATTGCATGCCAACCGCGTTCACTTTATTCCTGTCCTTTTCTTGGTACGTCTAGGTCTCGCTACTATAAAGCACAGTGGCTTTAAGCACAGAATTATGTATTGCAATTTTAGCTTCATTTGTTACATTTTTACTTCTAGTAATAACTCATACACTGCCGATAATTGGCGCAGCATGACGTCAGTACTGAGCAGAGTCTGACGGCATTGGCGGCCTTTTGGTAGGTCAAAACCGGCGTGAAGCTGGCGTAAGCTTGAGATGATGTCGTTCTTCAGTACTGATTGCCAACTTTGATGACTGTACTGGGCTTCAGTATTGACTCGGTATCGCACTACTACCGCACAAGGATTTCTGATACTGACGCGGTACGGGCATCATAACGGATGACAAACGGCAGGGAACTGGAATTACTGTCACAGATATCTCGGCCGGCCGTTAGCAGTTGTTACTGAGACGGTACTGGCTTTTATAGGCCACCAAAAATTAAAGAAATATTGTAAAAATATAATTTTTATTTAAACACACACACGCTTTATTTGCAGATGTATTGATTATATACTTATAATTAATCTATATTTGTAATTTTTAACGCTTGTATAAGAAACAACATTTCGGACGCACGCTGGGGGGATTCGAACCTAACGCATAAACCTAAACCAACGCTGGCAGATCGACGCTCTCAACCATTACGCTATCACGCAAGTTGTCATGCATTACGAAAAACCGAAATGCATTTGTCTGCACGCAAATACTTGATCATTACACAGCTCTACAAAAAAAAAAATTTTTTGTGTTGCCCTGGATATCTTTGCAAATTTTTATGTTTTCAAGTGCCTAAATTGCGAATATATTTATGAAAGTACTGAATGTGCTCTTGTTTTTATGATTTTTACATATCTTATATTTTGAACAA
>JAUMHM010083416.1:0-13328 GCA_032362435.1 Melikaiella ostensackeni
ACTTAAACTCATAAGCAAGAGAAAATGAGAAAGAAGTAGGCAAGAAAGGCTGGAAGAAAAGTTTTGGAGGGGATTAGGTAGTGAAACAATAAAATGAGTTGCACCAAAGAAACGGGGCTTTTTTGCTCTCTGGCCCTCGAACAGTTAAGTAGCTCTAGCTAAGCTTATTCTGATTTGTTTACGTTTTCGATAAAGCGAAATCTAACTTCGATTGTATTGTCAAATCATTGTCGTCGAATTTCATAATTCGCATTTTATAAACTCGAAATTTTTAACCCTGATTATAATCGATTTATTCTCAATTTACGTTTATTTTTTTAACTAAATTATCCCAGTTCCTATATGAAATAGGTATAGAATAATCACAGCATACAATTGTGAAAGTTTATGGAAAATTAGAGAAGGCATAGAGGGCAGAGTTTTAGAAAAAGAGGAGGAAACCCTAACATGAGGGGGTGACTGGATTGGATTCATTAAATGGAAATACAACGGGGATAAAATAAGAGAATATACTTTTGTTAGAAGGAAAACTGTTTTGATAATAGACTATATCATAACAAATAACAAGCTTTAGGGAAAAGTAAAGAAGATGGGAGTGGGGGAACGTGTGGAATCAGATCAACAACCCGTGTATGTAGAATTGAAAGAGCAGATATAGATAGATAAAGGTAAGAAGGTTGACGGATGAATTCAGAAGGAGATTGATAATGTTTGAATTACTGGTGGTAAGCGTAATGTTTGGGAAAATGCACACCAGGATTTTAAGTCCGGGAAGAAGTATATCGATTTAAGATGGGAGTGATCACCAGAGAAAGTGCATGTGAATTTGAAGAGAAAGCGAGGAAAAGTGAGAAGTAAGTGTTGGAGAGAGAATGTGTGATAGAAGAGGAAAATGGCAAAGGATAGAGCAAGGGGTGATAGAAAGGGAGATACTTCAATAGGAATGGGCCTGCAGGATCGGAAGTTAAGAGGAGGTATGAGATGGGTCAATAAGTGCAGATAGTTCTGAGGGAGGGAGACAAGATGACGGATGTACAGGAGTGGTATAACAGGATAATGCAATCGAAGCAAAATGTCGAATATATGTGGATAAGAGTGGCAGGGAGAAACAAATATTCAAGAGAAAAAGGTGAAACGGAATGTCGGGGGGAAAGAGCGAGGGTTGGATGTAGGAATATGAGGGTAAGATAAGTAGAGTGTAGAGTGTGGATGGAAGTTCATTATAAAATATAAGAATGTAAAAAGGTGGAAAAAGTTGTCAGAATATAAGGAAAATTGAAATGTAAGCTAGGTTAAGGAAAATGTAATAACGAAGAAAAGGTTATAGTAAACATATAATCGATTCTAGGCTTCTTCTAGTGGGACAAATCTAAAATTTACTGTTCAAAACCTATATTTTGATGTATTTTCAATTCTATGAATTGAATAATGTAACTATCATCAAAGACGAAGTCAAAACATCGTGTGTAATAAGTTGTCCATTCAGGCGTTTACGGGATCCTTTTTAATTAGGGTAAGTAAGTTTATACAGACCTTTCTGTAAACTATTCAACCTGATAAGAGAGACAAATGAATGACTATTGAAAATTGTGAAATTGTGACACTCATCCTGTTAAGATCTATTGGTAGGCGTTAAATAATAAATTTATTATTATGTTTTATGAACCACATGCCTACAGAACTTTAAGAACTCCTGATAATAGAACAGTCTTATATTTTTTAATTGAAAAATGCATGATTGGATTTTCAATTTTTCATTCTCATTACATGAGTTTGATGTATTTTTATTAATTCTGATCCATAAATTTGAGTATCAAAATATTTATAATCGCCTAAAGACGCTAAAGACATGCAATCACAATTTTATTTTTTAACCTCAAAATTGAGCGTGATCAAATACGATTGATTTATAAAATAAGTTTCTATTTCGCGATTGAATTATTTATTTATTAGTCAACAATCATTTTATATTTCATAAAAAATACAACAAAATATTGTAACATACTGATTTATTATTGAACGAATTTTTCATTTATAAAAATTATGTTCACAATCACAACTATGAATTTTTTTACCTTTTTGTGCAGTAACATATTTTCATATATTTAATCCAACAAAATCTGTTGTTTCCTATCCTAATATCGCTGAAATCTTGAAGGAAAAGTTTATTGATGATAGTGGTATGATTTTTTGTTTGTCAAGGGTGGATTGTGATAATTTGGCAATATTTTTCAGAAACGAAGGAATTTTGGTTGATTACTATCATGCTACAATTTTACATACTGAAAAATTTTCAAATATGATCGACGGATGAATGGGCAGGTAATAAACTACAATTTCATTGAATTGATATTTCTTTATTTTATGTTTTAACTCTTTTTTTTAATGAAAATTTTATGTGGAACAAAAGCAGTTGGAATGGGTATTGATAAAAAAGATGTGAGATTTGTTTTCCATCGTAGGTTTCCCCAGTCATTGATTGATTATATACAAGAAGCCGATCGAGCTGGCAGAGATCAAGGCGATAGTGATTGTATAAATTTTTACACGTACAAAGATATCTCTAGACATTTGAAAATGATACTGAAAAATAGTTATAGTACTGACATGTATAAAAAAAGAGATGACCTATTTGAAATCGTTGCATATTGTGCAAATGAAATAGATTGTAGAAGCTTATTATTACTGACGATTTTTGGAAGAAGGGGTTTAGATTCAATTGATAGTAATTATAAATGTGGTAAATGTTATAATTGTAAAGAAGTTCATACAGTGTGAAATATTGATTTAACAGTTTTTGTAAAAAAAATATTTAAAATTATTTCAAACCTTGAGGTGAGTATGCGTTCTTATATTATAACAGTAGATGTTTTAACAACTGTTCTTCAGGGAATTCGAACGGGAAAAATAATGTTAATATCATGAGATAAGAAATATCATTTCGGTTTAGAAAGCGATTGGCAAAGACAACTCATTGAACATATCATTCTAAATATGCAATTACGGCGTTTTATAGAAGAAGATACTATTGAAGTTCATAAAAGATTCATGAATGTTCTTGAAGTGACTGAATAAGGTCATGAATTTCTTTACATAGAAAACCATGCAAGTATACAAATATATTATTTTTCTGATATACTATTCAAAAAATAGTTACCTCCAATCTTACACCGCTCGATTGTGAACTCGTAATTTTGTCAACAGATTTACGAAGAAAAATTAATGAATCGTGAACGTATTCAATTTTTTTGTTAACGTGATTTGAAGTTTGAATAGAAAAGAAAATTATTGACATCACGAAATTGTTTTGAATTCACGGGCAAAAATACTGCAATGCAATTTTTTGGAAGGAGAGAAATATTCATAGCAAATTATTTTTTTTTTTTTCAAAGTTGCTGTCAAAATTGCTTGCAATTGAAAGAATGGAAAGCAGGTAATTTTGACAGAGAATTCAGCAAGCTGCGTTAAGTATGAAATGATTGACTGCGCCAATTTTTTTTATTGTCAGGGAGATATTTTTGAAAAGGAAACTTTTTTTTCATTCCACAAGTAATAATTTTTAACTATATTCACTGCAGATAGCAGAGCTAGAATTTTCTTGAACGTAATCAGCTTAATTTATGTTTACGATATTTTTAGAATCAGTAAGTGTTGTCAAAAGTTTCTCCAAGAGTAATTCGCGCAAACGAGAAATCTGCTTTAGAGTCACGACGGTGATGGCGCTGACGTTTGAGCATTCATCGGCCTTAAGCTGGATAACGGAGGTTACGATTGTACATGAAAATAGCTTTCAATTCAGACACATATCATCCGACTTTTTTGTCTACTAGCATAAGATGTTTACCCAAGTGGCTGCACATTATGTATAAATTTCATGAAATATAATAAATTACTTTTGAGATATCGGCAGTTTAACACGATAATGGAGGTAACGCGTACGTTCTTAATTACTTTACGGACGAATTGTAATTCAAAAGTTCTGCGATTTGTAAAAAGACGGGGAGTTCATTTTTTCAAATAAACTTATGGGGTATGCATTGTTATCGTAAAGGGATGGGTCATCTGTCTGTACAATAAGAATTGAAAACATGGTAATGGAGGTTACGGCGATTAGTAACGGAGGTTACGTATACAATACAAACAATATATTTCGATATATATAGCGTAATAATTATTATTCAAGATAATGTTTTGAACAAATTAATGTTGCTTTTCAAACATATACTACCATATTTCATTGCTAACTGTATAAATATTTTCACATTTTGAATGGTACATGGTGTAAAATTATTCGATATTACAAAAAAAATGGTATCTCATTATTAAGAATAGCGTTGCATTCTACTTACTAAACCCGGTTCTACAAATGATGGAATAGTATATTTTGCATAGTATATTTGGCATAGAAGTATAAGACGAAGAATTTTCCACAATTTATGTCCTCAAAAAATTGCAAATATGCCCAAATTAGAGTATTTTCCGAAAAATTTTCATCCGATTCAAAGTTTTCATTTGAAAACTATGCTTTTAAGAAACTAGATAAAGCTATGAAAAAACCTCAATTTCATGAAACTAGGAAGAGGATGTTTCGGCAGCAAGAATATGACTCTCGTCCAAATTTCGAAACGCGTAAAATGAATTCTGTCCCAATTGCGACTTTTTGCACGATGTGTACTCAATTTTCAGAGCTTTATTGAATCTCAAATCCAAGAATTGTTTCTTTTTTCCGACGTCCTCTTCGGAAACAAAAAATGTGATTGTTTTTTTTTTTTCGTAAAATTCTTTAGCGGCGTTGGAATACTCCTTAGCCGAATGCAACTGCAAATTCATGGATTGCACCCTGTTCCAAATTGTGTTTTTCATGGAAGCACCAACGACGCCGACAGCACCTTTACCGTGAGATGCAGCGAATGTGTTCCACTCGACAAAAGAGAAACCCAAGTCATTTTCAAAAAAGCACAGGTTGGAGATCATAAATTTCATCCTGAACTGACTAGCTGCATTGTCTGAAAAAAATTTCAAATATGAAGCTTCAGGACTTTTTTGGTTTATTCTTGCAGCAATTACTTTCAAAAAGCTGCAAACTGCGTACTTCGAATGATTCAGGTCGTCGCTTATTATGCCGAGAGACTCGACGTCATTCGTATACCAAATGCAACAAGTGAAAACCGTCACTTGTTTTTTTTCCAATGCGCGCTTTGGATTTCGTTTTGGAAACTTAAATTTAAGTTCTCCGTACAATCAATTTGAATAAAAACATTTTCGACGTCTGTAGACTTTTTTTAAGCTTCGACATAATTGCTTTGCACGTTTTTTATGGAGTAGTGTTTTTTGAAATCCGGCATTTCCTCATTCAAACGAGCGATTACGTCTTTGATTGCAATATTTCATTGAGAAACTTGTAGCCGTATGGAAAACCTCCACAATTGGTGTACAGCGCTTCAGCTAAAGAAGAAAAATTGAGGTGTTTCTTGCACACGCATAGGTTGAACGGAGTTTTGCCCGCAGGAAACACGAATTTAGGTTGATATTGGAAAAAGAGCGTTTTCGAGCAATTTACTTCTCGATGCTGCTTTGCAAATTCAAAATACTCATCCATGATGTTCATCAACATGTAGCGTATCGGAATCTTCTCACGTTTTCCTGTTGTTGGGTCCTTTACCGACTTCACGTAGCACTTGCCAGGAGCTTGGCGGCTGATTGAATCTTTGCAATGAAATTTCCTTCCGAATTCTTTGACTCCATTGTTGTGAGAGCTATGTTTTTTCAATTCTTTATTTCCAGAGCATGACAAAACAGCTTCCGGAATCGTTTTTTTTTACAATTTTTCGAACATTAACTTTACGTTTACTTAGAATTTCTGGGAGAGGATTTTTGGCCTTGTGGAAAGCCTTGCCGAATATTTGTGGACACTTGTATGAGCCTTGAGAAGCGATTTCTGGAGAGTTTTTCCCAAGTTCTAAGTGTAATTTTGGCAATTTTTTTCGATCGCGAAACTGTTGCTGCTTCTGCTGATTTCTCTTCTTGTATTCTGCCATCTCTTCTCTGTTATGTGACATTTTTTTCTTTTGGTACTCATTTCGCGTACGTTTTCGATCTTGTTCAAGAGCGACTTCATATTTTTTCTTATCGTCTTTCAGTCTCTGTCGATATTGTACCATCAACTCTTTCTTTAACTTTGGAGCCATGGTCTAAAATAATATCAAACATGAAATTTTTGTTTCATAGTACACGATAATTTTGCATAAAATTCTAGGCAATAATAGGTACATCGTGAGTGCAAGCATTATTTCTGTAAGAAAAATATTTGAATAATAATACGTAACATCAACTATGTTGAAAAAGTTTCAAGCGAAAGTATTAAAAAATTTCCGACTTAAGAATGTGAGTTGTAAATATTTTCAACGTAGTGCGCAAATTTACGGAGATAATCAGAGTCACCCCTAAGTCACCCTTCAAATACAATGGTGACCACTCTTCGAGAGAAAAATTACATGAAAGATAAAGTAAAGTATTTTCTGGACACACACTATGAACTTTGTAAGATTTGATGAGACTCTGATTTTTTGCATGATCACGCGTAACCTCCGTTACCGCCAAATATCAATTCGCTTCTATGATCAAATAAAAAAAAAATATTCAATGATTTGTTGAACGAAGTGAACTCTACATACGCAGTTTCGGGCCACTCACGTGTTTTTTTTCTTAAAATACAGGAACTTTTATGGTTTTTGGGTAACGGAGGTTACGCAGAAAATGGTTAGAAAAATATATTAAAATAACAATTATTTAATTACCTTTTACTAGTTTCTTTGGATAGTCACGAAGTTCACAATGACAACAAAGCGGACATAACCTTAAACTAAAAAAATGTGTACCCTTGCGGACAATTCAGGCTAACCAACTGAACGAATGAATGAATGTTTATGTCGTTCCCTCTTCTGAATTCCGTTTATTACCCACGAAATACGTGATAACCTCGAATCTTCTAAAAATTTTTGATCTTATGGTATTATTGACTTGAGCATTGCTAAAATAAAAAAATGTCATTACTTATCAAAATAGTTATGTTCCGAATTCTAACTCTTGGTAAAACATTTTCCGAAATAACCGTATATTGTGCGACCACAATTATGAACGCAATGGTACCCGTTTTACCGAAAAAGGCACTGTCAAATGATTTGAGCATTGAAAACCGTAATCTGTTGATATTTTATCATAATTACCAGTTACTTGTTAAGTTCTTATCCAAGTTCGAATAACAAATAATGTTATATTTTTGTTTCACATTTTTTTCAATTGAATTCCTGGTTTAAATCAAGAAAATCTTTCTGTGTTAATCGTACGCCTAATTTACATTTTTCCTTTTCTTCTGGGGTAGGTTCGCAGATTTTAAACGGGAAAGTCATGTTTATTTTCATTCGTCTTTGACCCAGGTCATATAATCCACGAAGAAGACCATCTTCGTCCACTATTGCAAGGACGTCACCATGCGGCGTTGATACTACAGTGTATTCCTTCGAAAGTCGTATAATATGCTCATGTCGTTTATGGATTATTCGCATTTGAAGTTTTTTTGTAGTTTCAGGAAAAATGTATGTGTGTACGCGAAACCCCGATTTCAATAGGCGGTACTCGACAGGATTTGCGGTAGGAGGTGCTATTGCGACAGAAGGATTACTTTCGACACGAGGATGAACTCCGACGGGAGCAGGATGTCCACCAGGAGGATAGAGCCCTAAGGAAAGATCAAGTCCGTCAGGAGGATGATCTCTAACAGGAGAAGAAGGTCCGCAAATTGAAGGCACCCGATTAGAATAACAGCCGGACTGCGAGCTTGGATCTGTAAAAGCAAATAATGCATTTTTTATCATATAATTTTCTCCAAGACCTAATAAAGTCTGCAGCCCAATATGTCAAAGCTAAAGGGGGGATGCGAAACACCAGAAACTGTTTATGCACGCTTTTAGCGTTATTGTTACGCGATAATTAATAGCTATCTCTTCACTTTGATTCCCCCAATCAGGCACTTGTTTTACCGATTATAATTAAGGCAAAAAGGCCGGTGACAACACCCAACCACCTAGTGCAAATGAAGTGTTCTACCAAAACAACCTGGGTGTTCTTACTGTAGGCGACGACGTTCGCATTCCTCATCCACCTTTCACCCACTTCCTACCTCGTCCCGTACTGAAACTCTTAGCGCACATTCACAACCCACTTTCCACTTTCCTGTACGATGAAAATCTTAGTACACGGCGTTCATGCGAGATGCAAACAAAGCTTGGGAAAATTTGGAGCTCGCAATACGCTACATTCAATTCAAAAGACGATCTTCTTGAACACGTGCCGCATGGTCCGGAGTTTCCTGAGCTTGAGCAACGATAGCGGCTAAAATCGACTTTTATGACTATCCCGCGTACGCGGTGAACGACTATGATAACCACTTTAATCTTCGACCTTCTAATATTTGATCTTTCAATTTTTGACTTCTCCTTATCTTGTGTGTGTGTGTGTGTGTGTGTGTGTGTGTGTGTGTGGGTGTGTATGAAATTGTATGTGTATATATCCCGTCCCTTAAATCAATGAATATTTTGAATTGTTCGTCTCAGACGCTGGCACTGAACTAACGTTTGTATGAATGTTTGATCCCTACAAACGAGCTCTCCAGTTTGAATGTTGGATCCCTATAAAAGGGCTCTCCAGTGTGATTGTTGGATCCCTAAAGACGGGCTCTCCGACGTGTATTAATCGCGAATAATAATGAATGCGCAAGGCGAATATAGAGTTCCGAAACAACGAATGACACCGGCAAATCTATTAAGCACTTGACGCTTTTCGCAGCCGTGTTTAGTAGCAAAGTACCGGGTTTGATTAATTAATTGTTTTTTTCTGATCAATTAATTAACTAATTTAATTACCGAGGTTCCGGTAGTTCGGATTCCGCCTTGAGCTGTAAGTCCCCCCATCATTCATTTGACTGCCACCTAGCCCGTGAATGGTGGGAAGAAAATTATACCAGACTGCACAATGTGCCAAATTATGCATATAATTATCATCAGATCACTTGATTGCATTACAAAAATGAGTTCGTGACTGATGATATGAACCGAGTCAGCCTCGTGCAGAATATTCAGTTTGGTATGAATATCCAACTCAAAAAATGCATTCGACATTTTGGGCTGTACTCATCCTGAGTCTGAAATATAATTCTAATATTAATAATAATAATACCAACAATAATAATAATAAGATGGTATCTCTGAAAAAGCATCAAGAGGTGATGAATGTCACCTTTAACACTCCCCGGTGCTGCATAAGGACAACACCGGTAAACGAAAAACTTAAAAATATACCATACACCTAATTTTGTACCTATTACGACATCATCGCAAGATATTTCAAACATCGTATTGAATTCTTAACATCTGTAACTCATTACGCACTTCACTTGGTCCCTGGCTGGTGATGGCTTACCGGGTTCAACCGAGAAAGAAAGAAAAAAAAGATAATAATATGGTAATAATGAGATTTCAGAGTACATGATAACGAGGATGGTCATCAACTGACTCATTTCCTGTACATGGATGACGTTAAACTGTGAGCTAGTTTAATCTAGAAACTACAGTAAATGATCCTTGTTACAAAGCAGTTTTCCAATGACATCCACATACAGCTTGGACTAGATAAATGTAGAAAAGTGCATTTAGTCAGAGGAAAATTAGGGACCGCAGAACTAGACTCAGGTTGGTTCTGGAGAGCTCTTTCAATTCAGTCAATAAAATCAGGGCTTTTAACACCTATGCCATTCCTAACCTCACCTACTCTTTCGGGCTCATCAAATGGTCGAATATTGACTTTGAAAGGATGAACAGAACCATCTGCATTGGCACGACCAAGCACCGAATGCACCAGAGTGACTCAGCGATTGAAGGAGTGATTCTGCCACGACACAGAGGTTGTCGAGGCGTTGTAGATGTCAAACAACTGCGCATATTACAAGTTATACAGTTGCAAGACTAATTTAACAGCCAGCTAGATGTTGGCTTTACAACAATTACAAGCTCTCAAACTTTTTCTTACAGGAAGCTTTGAATATCAGGGCAGGAACCATAGAGGAATTAGAAACGCAAAGGAAACAAAAATCTATCTACGGCGAGCACCCCAAAAAGTGAGATCAACATGCTGGGGGCAAAGAGGCATCCAATATTTGGCTGAAAAAGGGTGTTCTGTTTCTGGAAACGGTGGGATTCGTGATAGCGATCTAAAACAGGTTTGTCAGCACTAAGCACTAGAAACTATCGCAAGCATGTGTTACATGTGCAAGTAAGATGCACTGAAATTCTCGAACATCTAAAGAGTCAGTAAGAATCTGACAGCAGCTCAAGAAGCGGTTTTATTAAAGACCTGTCGCATTGTAAGAAACTTTCTAGACCATCAATAAGTAGGCGACTGAAACCCCATGGAGTAACAGATAGTGATAGCTCTTGAAAAGCTTCCAGAGGCGAATAATATCACCTTCAGCGCTCTCGGCCACTACGTACAACAGCATTAAACGATAAAATTCAAAATACACCATACATGCAATTTCATACCTACTACAACCTCATCGCGAGAAGTTTCGAACATCATCATCAATTTCTTAACATCTTTAATTCATCAGGCACTTGATTATTTCCTTGCTTCTAATAACTGATGGGCCGGATTCTATAATCGCCCATATATACTTCTCGCTAAGCAGCGTTGGCCCCTGGACACTTAAAGCAGTTTCGAATTTTCATTTTAAGAGTTCATATTCTTATAGAAAATTCAACGGCGCATCTTTTTTGTCGAAGAAAAAAATTGCAGCTTTTGCAGTTTTAACAATAATTCCGGAAAACTCGTTTTTTAGAAAACAAATTTTTGTTGTCCTTTATGTCTTCAATTCGCCGTAATTCCGTAAATTCTTCGAACTCTTCGATAAAATTCATAGAAAATACTCTTTACGGTGTTCTGCGATTGACAAAATGAATAACTAATGAACATATTCGCTAAAACAAAAGTTACAAATTTTTACCTGAGAGATTGCATAAATCATACATTCTTAAATTCAAGCTCATGGGGAGTCCAGCGAATTTTGAGCAGCAAAAGACTTCTGGCGGGAAAGTTGTTTAGAAAGGCGGAAATATGCTTTCTACGTAGAAAATTATTATAAATAAATCATCATTATGAAATTATGAAGGTTTTGGTTTCGGCCTCGCGGTCCGTTTCTTGGACATGTGTATCAACTCGACGCGTATCGTGAAAATGCCTCATCGCTCGAGACGAAGTATTATCTATGAGACATAATTTAATGAATTGAATTGTCGATTGTGTATTACATATTTTTCAAACCATTTTTGACTGATAGGACATATGGGGTAAAAAGAAAGAGTAGAAAAAATAAACTATACACAATATTATGTAGTGCAGTATATTGTTCCGTTTTGTTTGAACTCAATGTTTGTAAACTTACTGATGCATCTTAGATTTTTGTTGAATTACAGAGCAATTGAAATTCATCTTCTACGAATAGCTTCATATGAATAATACAATCAATTTCGACTAATTAATAATACTTTGTCTTAAGGAAGTTGCATCTCCACGTGAACATGTCAAGTTGATACATACTCGCGAAGAAACGGGCCGCGCAGCCGAAAGGAAACCTCCATTACTTCTTGATAACGATTAATTTTTAATAATTCTTCTCATAGAAAACATACTTATGCCTCCACGATCAACTTTCCCGCTGGGTGTTTTTTGTTGCTCAAAACTCAATCGACTCTCCATGAGCTTGAAGATATGAATACATGATTCCAGAAATGTCTCAGGAAAAAATTAATAGCTTTTGTTCAAACAAAAATGTTTATATAATATTTGCTCCATCAATTTCAGAACATCATAAGTAATTTCTCCTGTAGATTTCATCAAAAAACTTCAAGAATTGACTGAATTACGGCAAGTTACGTTTAAAAAAAAAAAAAAAAAAATTGTCTTCTTGTAAAGGAGATGTTTTTTCGAATTGGTATTAGGGTCTAGAATTTTTTATATATTCTATTTTACGTATACAGGTATACAGGTTGTTTTTTTCATCTTCAGACATTGAAATATCTCAAGAAATACGTATCTAACGAAAAAAATGTCTGTGATAAAAACTTATTATTTTCGGGGGGAAAAGCGACCCCGAAAAAATTCACTTAACCCCCCACCCCCTGGGAGCGGGAGGGGGTTAACTTTGAAATTTTAAATGAGAACCTATATTTTTCATTGCAGATTCAGATTCTCCATTTAAAAATACGTAAGTTTTATTCAAAAATTTTTTTTCGATTCGCGCCAGATGGCGATGCATTTCCCGGATGAAGTTACAGATTTGGAATGCGGGAGTCGCATCCACACTCCACCCCCGGTGAACAACCATCGGTTGCGCCTGTGCTTGCGCGACTTCAACCCGTAAATGCATCGCCATCTGGCGTGAATCGAAAAAAATGTTTCGAATAAAACTTACGTATATTTTAATGGAGAATCTGAATCTGCAATAAAAAATATAGGGTTCCACTTGAAATTTCAAGGTTAACCCTTCCCACCCCAGGGGGGTGGGGTGTGGGATAAATTTCTGTGGAGTCGTTTTTCCCCCTCAAAAATAAATAATTCTGATGACAGACAGTTTTTCGTTAGATGCGTATTTCTTGAGATATTTCGATGTCTCAAGGTCTCAGCAAGGGCTGAGATATATATATGCACATTTTATAAACCTTTTTAATTATTATAAGTAGCAAGCTTTTCTGTCCACGGTTTCAGATCTAACGATTCTATCCCGGAAGAATTAGTCCTTCTGATAATAAAAAAAGGAATTTTTACACAAAAAATTTAAGTAATAAAAACATTCTTAGAATTGAGAAGGCAGAAGTTTAAATTGACTACATGTATTCATTGTGTTGTTATGATTAGTACGATTGTGCAGATACGCTTTGTTCCATTACATTTATGGTCCTCCAGTAGTGGCAGAAAGTGATGGATGAAAGAAGGAGAAGTAGAAAGACATGTTCCAATTCCTATCCGCAATCTAACGTAGAATATTTAGGTTATTCAAGTAGAATTTCGGTCCCTATCCGTGACCGAAATGTCTTATACGATACAAATTTTTTTCAATAACGAAAATTATAAATTAATTAAAAAATTGATTAAAGTGTCTAGGACAAGAGCTCATTTACATTGCCTCACTGATGAGTCCGGTAAGTCATCCTAGGACGAAACGCTTATTATTTGAAGAGCTTGATACTTATAATGAATAAAATGGTTTATGAAATGCC
>JAUMHM010083417.1:0-13328 GCA_032362435.1 Melikaiella ostensackeni
TCTTGTAATTGTTTTATCTCAGGTTCAGCATCATTTTCGACAAGTACATCAACTTCCTCATCATCTAGAAGATCCATCTCAGCTCCTGAATCAGGCTCACTTTCTGTATCTGAACCAGAGTCCTGATCATATTCTCCTGAAGATTCTAAAATCTTTTTAGTCGCATTACAATCTTAGATACCATTCCAGGGTGACCGTTGGACTAGAAAACCGGAAAGTGATTCGAAAGCCTGAATAGATAAATAATTTTAAGCTTCAGGTTGCAGCTTGATAATTATTTTTCCAAATTTCAAACAATTTCAAATTCGTAGATTCATAAATAGACGACATTATCCATATTAGTGACCTTCTTTGGATCTGACAATTTTAAATGAATTGTTCAAAATGGAAAGACTTAACATTGAAGCTCACAAAATTTTATGGTAAAGAATAGTTTAAAATCGAATTATTTCAAATTGGAAGCCTCAATATTTGAATGATTTGATTTGAATCGTTCAAAATTCTGAATTCTAAATTTTGAATTGTGAACGTTAATACTTTAATTTTTCATTCCTAGCTAATGCTAAACGACATCAAATAAAGCCTGATTTAATAAAAACTTATTTACAAGGCAATAAATAAAAAATTATTCAGTAGTTTGACTACGTTCAGTCGATTTTAAATTCTTTAATCAAAAGGGCTTCAAATATAAATGCATATTATTGAACATTTGAATTTAAAATTGCTGAAATTTGACTGCTTTAATTCTCAGTTTAGCTTCCATTAGTTACAAATTTTTGCAAATCAAGAGAAAAGCGGGAAGTTATAGCGATTTTTTTCTGGTATTTTAGCAGCTATCCTTCATTAGCAAGTTATACAATATTGCTGTATGTACCCGGTACCATTCTTTTTTATATTTACTGACATACCGGCTTCAGATTCTGCAACATTCTGTCGACCCTCGTCTTCTTCGTTAACTTAATCACTATGAGCTTCTTCATTTCCATCTTCAATATTTTCTGAAAATTAAATTAAAAACTGTTACATATTTTACAACGAAGATTTTAAAGTTGACGGTTTTTAAGATTTTACAAAATTTGCATCCTAAATTAATTGTCTGCATAATATAAAAATCAAACTGCCAAATTTTCCAAAATCATTTCATTAACTTTTGAATATTTTTTATAAGCACATTAAGCACGGGCATCCCCGTGAAGAAGTGTAATATTTGACAATAGGGTAAATTTTATGAATGTAATTTAATTGTCGTAACTAGCATTATGGTACACAGGTCCTTCAATCAAAATTGTTATTATGAATATATTTTAACTAATTATCATTACCTGATGAATTATTCGATGAATGATCAGAATTTATTGCTTCAAAATCTTCAAAATCTGCTTCTTTCAAATTGTCCTGTCTCTTCTTATCCATGTTATTTCTTATCACATGATAAGTTTCGCATAAAAAAATATCTTAACTTTATACAAAAACACGAACTTGTGGCTTTACCCGAAAACTCTTGTCAAAATCAAGTAATGGGAAATTATGTTATCATTTGTATGTAAGTATAATCCAATTATTTGCAAGCCGGAACAATCAGATCATATTGTGTTAATAATTACACATAGTCATATTATGCTGCCCGATTAGCACCTTACTATAATTTATTTCATTTTATTCAGAATATAAAAACTGGTCACGGCCTTGTCAGAACCCTTCTTGAAATGGGGTTAAATAGGGCAATTTCTGCACGGGTTGTGCAGAATAATCGAAATATAGTGACATACTTTCTGCGAATGGCCAATCGTTTTTTCTGCTCCTGAAAATAATCATGCATGGTGTCAATCACGATATTTTTAATTTTCATTAAATCAGCCAAATTATCAACGTCATCATTTGATGAATCAAAATCGGCGATTCCAGTACAAAAGAGAGACATCACAACACCATGGATGAGTAAAAATGACCTAGCCATCCTGCTAACCTTAAAAATTGCTAACAATAAACTTGCTATATGTTTTATAATTTCAAATGCATACACGTCGAAACAAATTTTCAAAAGGTAATACATTTTCATTTCGAAATATACTACACATGTCGCGACTTGAAACCCGGTTTTTTAACATGAACCCTTTTCAAAAACTATGGAAAACATTTCATTCGATATTTGATATCAATAAACATTATTCGCAGTATATTTTTCGAACATTTATGTACCTGGACGAGGCATTATACTTGCAAAATACATTATAAAACGTAAAATAAGCATTAATACTTTTCTAAGCGTTTCTGTTCGTTTCGAGTCGTATTTCAAAGCATTGAAAATTTTGTTGAAGGTGGGGATTGGTTTCCTACGAAGACTTGTCCCAAGAAGATATGTACTGAAAAAAACCCGTCCAGTGGTACTTCAAAGCACGACAAATTTTTTTGAAGGTAGGAAGTGATTTCTCGGAAAGGTCTTCATGATGGTGCCTTGAACCAACACATGTTTTTTTGAAAGTCTGAAGTGATTTCTCGGAAACACTTGTCTTTGAAGACAGGCCCTGAAAAACCCCATCCATTATAAGAACCCTTTGTGTTTATTCGACAAAAATCTTTTATAATTATACGATAATGAAATTGCCAGTTCTTTATAAAAGTTATCAAGTATTTAAATCTTTTAGACCTTCCGCAACGTAATTAATTTGAAACGTATACTTCTTCTATTAGTGTTTTGCATAATAATCATCATGAATATTAAATGTTATATATTCATATAATAATTTATATTATGAGGGAGAACAACCAGCGCATCAGAGACGAGAACCTCTGAATTGGGATCTGAAATCATACGTCACATCGACACGTGAGAGCCAACATGGCGGAAACAACGGGATCATTTTTGAAATAATACATGCGATAATAATACATGCCCTAATGGATTATTTCTTGAAGACGGGCACCCGGTAAAATTATTTGGAAATGAATGTCCATTTTCTGAAAAAAAACTGCGGGAGAAATTCTTGGTGAACTACAGTACATAAACTTCCTAAAAAAACTTCAAAAGAAAAGCATGCATACCATGGCCAAGTGCAGTAAGGCCACTCTGAATGTTCAAAAAACCGATTTAATCATTTTACGCTATCCTTCACAAGAGCATTGTTGGAATCCCAGTTGAGTTCAATGTGAAATTTGTAGACAAAATGTTTGAGAAGAACATCCAAAGGTATTCATTGAAAAGGGCATGCTTTTCTCAGATAATTCATTACATTTGCATCAAAGAAGGTCTAGCGATTTAAAGAATATATTGTAAAACAATTTACATATTTGTAAGTGTACTGCACTTTTATTATACGTCATCGTGCAATTGAATAACGAAAAATTATATATAATGTAAAATAAATCAATAAATATTCTTTAAATTAAAAACATTACAGTGGTCAATCGGATATTATGTCGGGAATCTCTCATCACTTAAAATAGGTAAAATTAAATTTACTATTGCTGATACTATGGTCATAATGTTTTCAGGCTTGTCAAGGACCAGTATATTCAAAAAACCGAACCAAGCTATTGTTCAACAGAGTTAATTGCCACAATAAGAAACTGCTTTCCATCTTTGGTCAATTAATTGAATCGAGAAAGTTTTTATATTTCTCCTGGTGCGTATCGTTACCATACTTATATTTCTATATATACACGCGCCGACTCTACACAAGTTTATGCGAGAAATGAAATATTTTAGTCTCATCACACCAAAACTGAATACTGTAAAACTGTATAAAAAGTTATCAATCGAACTTTGGGAATTTAAATAAACTCCACACAATAAAATTATGCACGAGAAAACTCTATACAAGAAAATTCATTACATAATATTTCGAAAACACTACACAAAATTAAAATTAAATTCTCAAACCCCTATGCGATTCAATCCTGCACTGCAAAATTCTACACAAAGTGAAAGTTAAACTTTTGAGGATAAAGTTAACTCGACACGCCTGAATTGTATATAGAATTACTCTAAAGAAGCGAATTTAATGAGTTTTTAAAATTAAACTGATAAAAAATAATTAAATTCGCTTGTGTAGAGTATTCACATTTGAAATTTAATCTCAATACATGAATTTTTATTGTAAGTAAATCAAAAGCTGAGTTGATGAAGATTTTTTACGAGAATCGGCAAAAAGCTGAAGAGGAGAGGTCAGACCCAATCAAAATAGAAGCGATATTGTATTTGGAGGAACGGATCCAAAGTATGTAAACGAAACCTTCAAACTGGTGGCATAAAGATAAAGATTGATTTCCTCATGTAGCAGTCATCGCTCGCAATAATTTGAACATCCCTGCTACGCAAACAGATAGCGGGATATGATTTTCAAGTGTTGGTAACATCGTAAGAGCAAGAAGAACAAGAGTTGCACCATAGCATTTAAAACAAATAGCTTTTCAGCACCATAATGCTCAGAAAAATATGCCGCAATGAATGAATCCTCTAACGTTTCTGATTATTTTGACATTCTCATCAGAGAAGGTATTAGATTTGTGTAAAATTCGACCCCCCTCCCCTCCCCCGTTTTTAAACGTCCACGTATTGAGACCCTCTGAACCCGAAAACAGGTTTTTACGAATGTGTCGGTCTGTATGTATGTATGTCTGTATGTATGTATGTATGTATGTATGTATGTATGTATGTATGTATGTATGTATGTATGTCTGTTAACACGATAACTTTTGAAAGAATGAATGTATTGGATTGACCTTTGATACACTCTTTGAGTGTCGAAAACTGTTGGTCAAGTTTGTTAGCCAGCCATTCTGGATAAAAATTCAAAAAGCTAGAGCATTTTCAAAATTTTTGAGACCATTTCCTTAAAGATTTAAAAATTATATGTACGTCTTTTCGTAGCACTCAGAAAGTCCTACAATTTTTCCAAATGACTTTTTTCGATAAAGGGAAAACTATGAGAGTTATAGCATTTTTAAAATTCAAATAAAGAAACGAAAATAGAAATTTTAAGCCAAAAAATGCACGATATGAAAAAAGTCAAGGGGAGAAAAACGTTGCTTTCTGAAAGCCCTACAAGATTGTCATAATATTCTTTTGATTTTTTTTAGAAAATTGAAAATTCAAATTCTGAGCCAAATAACGCGAAAAACGAAAGAAAGTTGATTAATCAAAATTGTTTCTTTTACGAAGACCTATAAGCTTTCGTTTGAAAATTTTTTGGAAGGAGACATAGCTTGTTTTTTAAGTATGGGAAATGATATTGTGATATTTTAATTTTGATTTTTGAATCAAAAGACGCGAGATAAGAAAAAAGTCAAAAGAGTAGAATTTGTGCTTTTTAAAAGTCAAATAAAATTTCTTTTAAACATTTCTTCATAAGACCAATCGTAAATCATTAAAATACTTTTCCGATCGTCTCTTTAACTATTCATTTGTATATATTATACGGTGAGCGCAGAAAATCTTGCGCGAATCGCGAATATTATGATGAGAATGTATTCCTTAAGGCACATAGAGCCTTAAGTAAATAAATTTCCTTTTTCATTTGTAATCTGAAGCAAATTGAGTAATTTGTACATAATGAACATATAACACCGAGCGCGAGCACACCTGATATTTGGATATCAAATCGTACAATAAAGTAAAAATGTGACAGTGTGGTCCTAAGTTTTAATGGGAATTCATAATATTTATTGTTATGATTAATTTTCATAACAAATTAGCAAATTCCGTTTTTCAACAATTATGCTTATACCACTCACATCGCTTCGATGATATAGTACAGGTATTTGTAATTATGGGTGATTCTTGAAATTTATCAAGGTATGACAATTAGGAATGTTATAAACAAACTAAATACGGAAAAGCCAATTTGTGGCAGTTTCGTCGAGAAAATGTTTTTTTTTCGCAACATTTGTCATTTAAATTTCTTTAGGAATGTAGAAAACCATGAAGCTTCCTTTTTTAAGAGAAATATTATTGTTATAAGCAAAAAAAAATTTGGTGTTTTTCGTAAAAAAATCCTTTTTTCACCTAATCTGGTTCGAAATACATGAAGAGACATATCTGGTTGTTATTATACAGACTATATAAATCAAACAAATTGCATGGTAAGAACATCGCTTTTTGAAAATGCACCAAATATGTATATTTGTTGCTATAATTTGTTTATATGTTACAGCAAATAAGTCAGTTATATTATTATCAACGAAGTAATTGATAAATATCTTCTCCGAATAATACTGCACTGATTTAAAACCATTCTTTATGTACGCAAGTCGTTCATACACAGGAAAACAGGAAACGTTCATCAATTTGACGTTAAAAAAAAACAATGACAAATTCAGAAATTGGCTTCAAGATGTCTCCCATTATTTAAGCTTCTCTCAATCTTGAGAAAAAAAACGCTTCAAATCGAATGGTAATTGCAAGGTGTAGACATTTTTCAAGTATAAATTCCTGTTAATATTAATATTAATTTAGGTAATATTTTTCATTTATCTCGCAGGTTTTGTAAGCTGCGGAGCTTTTCTTCAGCTAGTGAGTATTTTCGATCCGCAAACTTTTTTCGGTCAGCAAATTTTTTTCGGTCAGCGAGCTATTTCCGGCTCGCGAGCTATTCAGAAAACAATACTAAAAAATTAAATTAAAATACACCACCCTACCAAAGTAACATCTCAGGAATATCTCAGACGAAAATGTCAGGCCAGTTCAGGTCGATTTCAGTCAAATTTGAGGTATTATTTGAATGACTTTCTTCTCTAGAAAAAGTCTCAGAGATTTACGTCCTTCTTTATGACTTAATTCATAGCATTTGAACTTTGAGGATACCGATTTACGACAGGTAGTTAGGTTTTCGCTATCATAAAACCTTTATAGAACTAATCCCTTTCAACACTTCAAAAATTATTATTTAATTATTGACATGCATATGTGTATACGTGACATTATATGTGGCGTGAAACGAAGAAACGGACCTTACATCACCTTTTCAGCTTTCCGAGAAAATCCTGTTTTCATGGGACGGGTCCCTGCGAGTAGATCAAGCAGGCATAGAGTTTCCCCTCCGAGCGTTTCCCCTTCCATACACACACTCGCTTAGCCATGCGGGCCAGGCCGCGACGATGTAAACAGCCAGAGCCGTATGAACCAGATAGAGGGGGTAAACTGTTTTCCCTCGTGTAAAACTCGTGTTGAATGAACGTGATATAAAACGCGTTATATTCGTTCAATTTTGATCGCAAAGATTTAAAAATAGGCTCATTCGATAGGGCGTGCTTTCGTTATTTGGAATCATTAAAAACCTCGCGCTCGATTTTTGGTGCTGTAAGGACGGTTTCTTCGTTCCACGCCACATATATGTTTATATTTATATACAGTGGTATTCTTCTCATGGTGAATCTAAAAATGCTATCTGTTTCCACGTAACACGTAGAGTTCACGAGAAAAAAAAAGTATATTTAAGCTCTTACATCTGACCATTGCTCACTATAAGAACCCTTTTGACCTAGTTTGCTAGCCAGATGCTCTTTCAAGGCAGCCTCTCTAGTTCCTTGCCATTCAGGAAAATTTCGATTATATTTGCAAAACCCAGCTCATCAGCTTTTAGGAAATTTATGAGGCCTACTACTGGTTCCCTGAAAAGTGCTATCTGGGTACTTTTGGAGAAAACTTCAGAAGCTTGACTGAGTCTAAGAATATTAAGTGATTTTCCAGTGATTTTCTATCGGTAAGGCAACTACACTTTTTCAGCTGAAGAGGTTATGTTTATTTTTTCCAGCTCATGAATTATTCGTAAGCTTTATAGTATAAGTATATTTCTTTTGACTGTTCGGGCAGCAAATTCGGTGAGTAATAAGAACTTCCTGGGGTATCCCAGCATCACTGCCATACAGATGACGCTAGGGATACTGTTTCAGTCATTCAGACGATTCTTGTTTCCAATTATGTCGCCTGATTGCGCTAGTAGTATTACGAGGAATGTCCAGAAAGTGAGAGTACTAGATTTTTCTAATTTAAAAAAAAATGTATTAAAAAAAATTAGAGGTTTTTGTTTGTATACATGTCGACTATCTTTCCACGCAGTCGCCTTCCCGTTCTATGCAAGTAGTGAGCCGTGGCACAAGCTTTCTGATGTCCTCTCCGAAGAAGTTTTCCGCCAACGCCTTCCCCCACTTCAGGACCTCTGTTTTCATCTCCTCCTCGGTGGAAAATTTTTTTTCACCCACGTGAGTCTTCAGGTAGGTGAACAGGTGGCAGCCTGAAGGCGCCAAGCCGGGGGAGTAAGCGGGATTGTTCAACACATCCCAACTGAATGAATCCAGAGGTGCCTGGGTGAACAAAGCTTCTATCAAATTTAAAAAATATATGACACTTTCAGAATCTTGGATTGATTCACTCTTTATAAGTCCTCCGATAACACGAAAAAATATATTGGTGGAAATTGAAATAGCAACTTTGAAGCCTCTGAAAAAGGGAGGAACGAAGGGGAATGAATTTTCACTTTAAAAAATACATTTCTCCAATAAAAGATCCTAAACTTTCTTAGAATAAACAAAGACAAGTTCTTCACATTTTTAAATGAATTTTCCTCAACAATTCTGACTTTCTCGCATTTTATAAAGTACATCCATTAACATAATTATATCACTATAGTTGTTATTTTATATTGTTACATAATATTCAGAAAAACAATCCGTTTCATAATTTTAAAATCATTACTTAACTTAAAAATCAATAAAAGAGCCAGGTTCAAGCTTACTTCTAAATTATCTATAATCCTGTAATTTCATAGAATTCATTTATCATTCTTTTAATCAACTTATAGTAGATGACTCATTCATTTTCTAATGAAGTACAGGGCCTGATGAATTCCTGACCTTTTTCGTGCAGCCACTTAGTCGCAACTGTAATTAAACAAACTTGATATTATAAAAACATTTTGTATTTATTACACAAAATTGTTCATACATGTACGATGAAAAAAACTGCAGTTATTTTTGAATACCATCCAGCCCTAAAGGTTTTCTAATATAACCAATACCTTGATACAGACACGAATTTTGATCCTTCAGACCTATTTAACGAAAATTTGAATATTTCAACAAACCACTTTTTGCAAATTCCGAACTTGGTAAAACTATTGAATGATATTTCTAAAGAAATGTTGCAGGGTGATTTTAAGATGCTTGCAAAATACCTCGGAAGTTTTTTCAAAGAAATGTATGTTCTTCCTGAGATCAAAAAACGCAAATAAACTGAGATGAAAATTGCTTTTAGAGAATGATTTAACATTCTTTTCCTGTCGATATCTTCAAAAATATTAGCAATATTGCAAAATCATTCAAACTAGCTGCATTATGTCCATACAAAAATAAAAAATGGTATTCAATATGAATCTGGTTTCTGTTGTAATATCTTAAATAAAAAACTTACTCCATTTTGTTCCAGAAAGTAATGGGCATGCTCCATGTTCAGTTAAAGTATCTCCTTTTCCATTTCGTTTAACGTTGTACCAGAAAAGTGCGCTACCTTGTTTAGGCCATACAGTGACGTTCAACTTGGTGAAGGCTGTACCACCTCCTTTCACAACGTCATTCATCTATAAAGTGTGTTTGTTCTAGATTTTTATCTGATGAAAACTGTTGGAAAGCTTATTTAATTCTACGTTAAATCAACCCGAGTTGAAGCAATTTGACCTTGTGGGTATTGAATTATCACGTGATGAAGACAAAAATAAAATACCGATTTTCAAGGAATTTTATACTTTAACGTCAACTCTTGGCAGGAGCTAGAAAAATTTATTTATTAATCTGGTATTTAACAAGAGTGATCTTCAGGATTTGACCTTTCATTTGAGCCATTAAACATTGAAAAATCTTGACGGGCTCATAAAAAGAAAGGTTTTTAATCACACCTCCATCATAAGTGCAATTTTAGCGCCTGCAAACGATCCCTAAAACAGTATCTAAAGGCCTAGGCCCTTGAACGGTTTACTTAGGGTCCTAGGCTCATAAAGTAATGACGTGCTGTGATCTGATTGGCTAACGAACAGCCATATCACACTTTATCGGACACTGAGCGATTCACATTCTCGCCGTACCATGGCGCTGTCTACACACCACATAACAGCTGATTAGTTGACGACAGAAGTTCAGGGACGGCTATGAAACTCTAAAATCGCAAAATGATTGTGTTTTGATAAATAGCATTGTCCGACACACGGCCCCTGTGTGCAAATTTCCCCTCGTTTGATTCCAGTACTCGGCAGAGCAATTGGTTTTGCCTTATCTTCGCTTTGCCTCGGCTTCGTCTCGACTACACTTAAACTCTGGCTTGTATTGCAATCTCACACGAGAATAAAGTGCCAACTCAGGGTCCATGTATTATAAGTAAATATTCTGTGCGAGAATGCTAAATTCAAGTGACAACCGTCGATTGCATGGTTCGGTGGTCTTATCGACTGCCTCGTCCAGCAAGACTGTGCCGAAGTGTGAAGTGCCTAGTGTGTGCTTACGCGGGAGAAGTTTTTTTCTCACTATATTTTTGTTATGCATGTTTTCTTTCTATTATAGTCAGGAAATTAATTAAAATCAATTATTGTTTCATTGATAATAAATCAAACTTGAATTGTGGAATACATTAAATAAAAACAATCACATATGGAAGACTCAAATATGTGATTTTTTTCATTTAATTTATGTAATAACTCAGATGATTTTTCATTATTTAATTCAATATTAACGGGAGAATAATAAATTTCAATCAATTTAGTGACTATGATAAAAAGGAAATATACATAACAAAAATTCAGTAAAAAAAAAACAAGGTAAAGTCGCTTCAACTAGGGATTATTTAACGCAGAATTCAATAATCTTTCTAACAGTTTTTTAAAAATGTTTCCATCTATATTGTGGACGGCCCTATCACCTTTCAAAGTCAAGGCTAATTTTTAATTGGTCACCCGGTCAGTGGTCCGATGCTATTTGTCGATAGTGCATATTAAATTTATAGCAAAGTTGGTTCAACCCCAGCCATCAGTGATTTTTCTAGAACATATTTTCTGGAGCTTTTAATTATTTCACGATTCAGGGGACCGTGTCGGAACGATGTTGTGAGACGAGTTTGTTATTTGTATGAGCAACAAACGACTTCCAGATTGATCTTAAATCCATCCCCTCTCTAACATATTCTTTACTTTCCCTTACCATATTAATTTCTTGATTAGATGCAGGATCTGTAAGGAGCGAACAACATCATCTCTTCTTGGGACTCCATTCCGAACTGGTTTTCAGGGTGACGAAACAACGACTAGCTGACTAGTTTCGCTCTATTCACCGGCGTTACCTCCTGTCACAGGCCAAGATCGAAAACATCAACAGACAGATGCAACAACAACTAGCACTGCCAGAAATGCACCCCGTTGAGGCGGCCGAGGAGGAGGCTTACGAGTCTGAGACACGAGACGCTGTGGACGACCAGGCGATGGACCCGTGGATGAAGAACTACGATTGTCGCATGGTATGCAGTCTCTAGGGCTGTACCCACTGAACCCTGCTATTGTCGACCCCATTGAGGAGCTCAACGAAGGAAGCCTGCATCTCATGGCTTTAAAAATTAAGGGTCAACAATCACCTTCTTTGGTTTGTTGGCAGCATGAACAACGAGATACTGCCTTTGTTCCTGCAGCAAGACATGTATTTGCAACAGGTACAGACACTTGCATACTGTGCTGCGGTCGCGTGTGCCGGGTTCATGAGAAAAAATGACAAAAAAAACACTCAGGTTTCGGGGTGCTAACACCTACCTCCCCAGAAGGATTTCAGAACCTCCATGGAAATTTCGGCTTCAGAGTGAAGTGAGCAAAATAAGAGCTAAACTGGGTTGGTTATATAAATTGTGAAAGAGTAATCGGTCCCAGAAACTGATTCGAAATAACTCAAATGCCAGTGAACCACCGAGAGCAGGGGAAATCAACAGATATTGTTCGGGCATCTGGGGTGATCGTGTAAAGCTATCTGTACACGATGTGGCTCCATCTGAAAGAGGACAGAGTCTCATGGTTACCTATGATTTATTTATTTATCTATCGCAGCCTCCGATGTCACTCGCATCCACAAGAGGGCCAAGAACAGGAAAACGTCCGGTCTGCACCGGTGCACAGCTTGTAGTCAAATTATTTGTATTTGGTGGCTCTGCAACCCGTCCTGGCGGCCGTTCTCCTGGCCATCTTTGAGAATCCAAAACATTCTTCTTCATGAATCCTCCTTCCTGATGAAAGGAGTCACGTATATGATAACCAACAAGGCAGATACGAATTCTCCTAGAGACTATCGACCAATCGCCTGCTTCTCGACCCTTTATGAATGTCTCAAGGCCATTATATCCGATGGGATCTACAAACATTGTGAGAAAAACAGCGTTCTCGCAGAAGAACAGAAAGATTGCTGGCGAGGCTCTCGTGGGTGCAAGGACTTAGTGGCGAACGATATTGCTGTCGTGTTGCATGCGAAACACCATCAATGCACATGGTCTATATCGATTACCAACAGACGTTTCCCTTAGTGCTGAACGATTGTTCATTTAAAGTCTTCGGGATATATAAGATCTGTCCTCTTGTGATTCAACTTTTGGATCATGCCATACGAACATGGCGCACAAGGATCAGGTGTTTCAGTCTGGTGGTCATGAGAGGTACTGAGTGCTTGCCAATTGAACGAGGCATCTTCCAAGGCGACTGTTTCTGGAACAAAGGTTTTGGTAAGCCCTGAACATAGAGGAGGGAGTAGCTGAATCTCAGCTTACTCATGGCCTGCTCTCCATGAATGACCTGAAGGTTTATGCTGGCTCAATTTCGAATCTGTAGATCTTACTTAACATCTTGCTGCAGGTTTCCAATGACATCAGGATGAAATTGGGCCTGGAAGCATGCAAAAAACTGTATCTATCTCGTGGAGAGGTGATCACTCCACTAGAATATAGGTACCTCGGTATATTGCAGGCTAGGGGACCACTCTAGCCTGTAATACAAGAGATACATAAGCCTTATTATTCGGGGTGTCTGGGTTTGATCCTGAGATCCGGTCTCAGCGCTAGAAACATCACCAAGGCTATCAACACCTCTACCGTCCTTCTCCTAACATACTCTTTTTGGTAAGTCTCGAGCTGAAAACAGACCCTCAGGCTATCAACAGAACCATCCGCGTGTAAATGTCCGAACAATTAATGCATCACAAGAGGACGGCCGTGTAGAATGGTCCTGTCACGCAAGCTCGGGGCAGTGTTTTTTCTGGCTATGTGACTCACAGGTTACATATCTGCGCAAATACTTTTAGAACAGGATGAACATCCTGCTCTA
>JAUMHM010083418.1:0-13325 GCA_032362435.1 Melikaiella ostensackeni
CCAAAGGAAAATCTGAACTAAGGGCTGGACCTGGAAGAGCGTTTCCCAGGCCAGTAGTTAAGCACCCGACGCCGTCGAGATTACTTCGTCTCCGGTTCGATCTCGATTTGTAATAACCTGTCTGTAATCTCTCACAATATTTGATTCTTTAAATAAACATTGCTATTGTTGTAAATTCACGCCTTATTCACTCAGACTTGTTTAACGTAAATTTCCTTCATTTTCCCACACGTGAACGCCCACAATCCATATTCCAGATATCCGCCGCTGGAAATGGATGCTGCGTCAAAATTGTATCCAGATTGCGGAAAAACAGCTGTACATTCTCTTTAGAAAACGATTTTGACCGATTTAAGCTCGTCTGCTCGGGCGTGCGCAGCGTTAGGTGTTGGTGGAGCCGCATAAACCCGTAGTATCAATCGAGCCCACTCATTCCGTTGGCATTTCAGTTTGGAGAATAATTAGCTTGAATTTTCTTGGTAAATTGGTACGCCAGCTCTCTCAATTCGACGAAGCTCAGGCCGTAGTAATGGTCACAGCATTTTCTTGGATAGCCGACCAACGCCTCCTTTTCTTCGGCAAAAAAACACCTTAAAAAACACATATTCAATTAGTCATTCAACTCAATACAATTGTTTGTCGCGATTTACTCACTTGCTTTACGGCACATGCAGCGTATGTACCAAGTCGTTTTATGGTTTTCTGCAGTTCTTCGTTGGTGACGGTGGAAAAAGCCTCGTATTCCGACGACACTTTCTTCAAATATCACCGCAAAGTGGTTCGTGGCAGATTGTACGTCATCCGCAAATTTACGTTGCCCCGATCGGTCTTTCGCTTGTTCCGAGATGTACTGCTAAAATAAAATAAAAAAACGACAATGCATGAGTTTTTCATTTTATTTTATTTTCATTTAATCAGATTTCACGTTATTGGCGTTTTGCAGCATCGACAACTGACGCAGCGTTGTCAACCCTGAAAAAAACAACAATGCATTAGTTTTTCACTTTATTTTATTTTTATTTAATCACATTTCACGTTGTTGGCGTTTTGTAGCATCGAAAACTGACGCAGAGTTGTCAACCCTCTGCAGTTCTTCGTTGGTGACGGTGGAAAAGGCCTCATATTCCGACAACACTTTCTTCAAATATCCATCGCAAAGTGGTTCGTGGCAGATTGTACGACTGTGCCGGGGCTCTCACCGTCTCCTCTTTTGGCCCGAACGAAATCCGCCAAATTTACTGCTAAAATAAAAATAAAAAACGACAATGCATGAGTTTTTCATTTTCTTTTATTTTCAATTAATCAGATTTCACGTTATTGGCGTTTTGTAGCATCGAAAACTGACGCAGCGTTGTCAACCCGCGCCTCAACGCACACAATCACGGTGGGCCAACCCTGACTACACAAATGGTCCAGCCTTGACGACAAGCGCCATTGCCGCATCGTCTCATACCACAACCAAACACGTTACAGGATTGAATGTTCTCAAACATGAACCGCACAACACATGTTTTTCTTTCACGCTCCAAATTTGTAATGTCACGAAAAGTTCGCTGTCACTAAGAGAAGTTTTGTCGTGCTCGCACATTGGTGGCGCTAGTGGTCGAAACTAAAAAATCACAGTGGGACGATCATAGACGAAGGGCCAACCCTGATTCAAGCGCTTCTCAACGTTCGCCTGTCTCGCCAGTACTCGCCAATAATGGATGCGATTTCTCAATTATGGTATCTCTTTAGTTGCAATGGAAAGGCAAGCCATAATTTTCTTATAGACCTGGAAAAAATTTCTTCCGAAATGTTAAATTTATTAAAAATTGGTTTATTTAATGGTATACGAGTCTTTTCAATAGTTATGAATTCTGAGAAGCATTTTTCAGAAATTACGGCTTGTTTCTCCAGTATAACTATAAGGACACTTCTCACAAATAAAAAGAATTTATTAAAATTTGAATAAAAAGTAACTGAATCTTGGAAAATGCCAATAATTTAGCTCATTTCCAAAAAATTCTAACTTAAACAATTATATATTTTTGTAATATGTATTTTTTTATTTCAAAAAGTAATTAGAGTATGACATTTGTATATTTGTAATAACACGAAGTATCTTTTGAGCATTAGTCATTTTCGATTTTCAACAATTTCGTATTTCCGGCACACCCTGGGGCCTAGGCCCTACTTTCAACAACTTTTATTTCGTATTTTTGTACTTTTGAAGGTCTGACCCAGTTAAATTATTTTTAATCGAAATTCTTAAGAATATTGATAAATGCATCCCTAGAAATATACAGAATGATTATTATTTGTTTTTGGACAAATAAAAGATTTTTTAAAAATTTTAATTGTTAACAATTTTCAAAATTTATTCATGCACAGTCTTGAAATGCTTAAAATGCTTCTTGTTCTATAGAAATTAATATTTTCTTTTCGAGATTTTTCTCTTATTTCTTTAATATTTTGAACAATTTCCCAGAAATGTTTTGATTTTCTGTTAAAATTTGATTCTTCTTCGTTTAAGAAATTGACCCAAAGAATTAAAATGTTAAATTTTGCGTAACAGAAAAAAATAGATTTCATTATTTAAATTTAGAAGGGAAAAATTGTCGTGATTTATACAAACCTTCGAGATAAAAATATTTTCTAAACTTAAAATTTCGATCCGTTCTATTAGTTTTATTAATGTTCAATAAAATTAAAAATTTGAATTGAAAAATATGAAATACTGCAGTACTAAGAAATATACTGAATATTTAACCCTTTCCTTGAATTTTTCATACTATGTATTCAAATCAATTTAATTGGCTCATCAGAATGCTGCATAATTTAGGATACTCCTGGTGAGAGGGCTCAGTAAACTATGTGGAGATTATTAATATCATTTTGATATCATCTCTTTTTGAAATTTATTCTGCATCACATATAATCAGTATAATCTCATGTATTCATTTTCGGGAATGTTTTATATTAAATTTGGCTATTTATTAAAATATTAAGACAGACCATTTTTTAAATTGCTAGCCTATCTAATTGTATCCAATCCAAATTAATCCGAAGCAAATTTTCAATCCTATTAAATCCGTACACATATGTACATCAACATCAATCCAAACCCACATTTCAATCTTTTTACACCGGTTTGATTCGGATTTATTGAGGATTGCACGCACGCAGTGAGGAGGATTGAATTGTGGGTTCGGAGTAAATTTGGTTTGGTAATTTGGTTAACGGAATGAAAAGAATTGAAAACTTCCATAGGATTGGTTCCGCTTGGATCGGATACAGATTTCGGAATTATTTTGATTGGTTCGGACTTCGGAATGTATTCATATCCTAAACTTTCGGAAATTTTTGTTAAGGGCATGTCAAACTTACCCGATTTCTACCTTACCGATATATTTTTTTTTATAACTTACGTCCACACGAAATGAGATATTGAGTTGAATTTTTTTTAAATTAAATAAGAGGCACTAAGGAACGTTTCTACGGTCCTAAGTTTTTAGAATTACAATAAAAATTATTCGCTAACAGAATAGTAAAAAATCACAAAGCGTATTTGACTAAAGTCAATTAGTGAAAATATTGACTAATTCTTTAATGATTTTGGTCACTAATCAATTAGTAAACTTTCCTTGTTGATTGTTTTCGATTCCATCACAACTATCCACGTATGTCTCTCGTGGAGTTTCTGTGAAAGCATACGTATTAAAGAGATTATTTTTAACGTGAAGTAAGATAAAATAGATTAAGTGTGTAAATAATTCTAATATTTCCATTTTGAAGTAATAACTTGTAAATAAGTTACGTAGGTGGAGGTGACCTAGCCTATTCACAGTCAAGTTTCACAATATTGCTTTCTTGTTGTATCAATAAAATTGAAAATGTTACACAATCGCTATGGTTATTCAGCTTTTATATTTTTCACGTTTACCATTTCTATAACCACCTTCTAATTACTATAATTATACATTATACAGCCATAAATAAATAAGTCATAATATATTTTCATAAAGCAATTACTAATTAAGATTGAGGGAGTCAAATTTTCCTATAAAAAAATGAAATTTATTTAACCTTGAAAAATGGGGAGCTCTTTCAAAATTAAACAATTCAAAATGAAACGTACAAGTATATTAGAACTCAGCCCGAGAAGAGGTCGGCAGGCAAAACGAGAAAGTCACGTTTTCGCCTCTCACCTGGCCTTCGTTTTTTAAAGTTATTTTTTTCAAATTGAGGGCTAGGATGCAATAAGGGAACGAGCGCTCGAAAACGCGGAAAACTATTGCCAAGCGTCTCGTGATATCCAAATTGAAAAATTTTTTAAACTTCAAAACTTATCAACTTGTAGAGAAGGACAAGACTGAACTTTTTTATATGTGAAGTTTTTTTGTCCGATGAATATTTTTATTAATAAAAATGAAATAGTGAAGAAAAATGTCCCCAAATTCAATTATTTTTTAAAACATAAATCAGCAAAATTCCGCCAAATGTTATTGAAACTATTTCAAATTTAGTATACACACGCAGTATATCCTACCGATGCCTAAAAAATGAAGAAAACAATTAAAATTGCCTATATTTGATAATAATTAACTGCAAATTGAGATTGGTCGGTAAGCACGTTTTTGTAGTTTCGGCGAAGAAAAGTATCGAGGAAACTTCAGAGTTGAAAGATCTTCCAGTAAGACATTTGTTGCTCGCCACTAAAAGAAGATTTTTGGAAATTTTTAGATCGATTCATTAAAAATTGTCGAAAATATCCATTATGTGAGGAAGTACGCGACTCCGGCTACGATTGCAACTCGAGCAGATTCAAGCGCTTCTCAACGTTCGCCTGTCTCTCGCCAGTACTCGCCAATAATGGATGCGACTTCTCAATTATTAAACATTTGAAATCCTGCCCCTTCCCCTCAATTAATAGAAAATCCACTGGTTCATGTTTTGACTTTTCTTTGTTATGAACAAATGCACATTTTGATCATTTTTTCATGAATAGGCTTAGTTGTCTTCGTGGAATCAACTCGATGGCAAGACATTTCTAGTTGATTCCGCAAGAAAATGAACCCTATTCATCAGAAAATAATCAAAATGAGCATTTGTTCATAATTTTTTTGTACGTGATAAACAGTTTTTAACACTATGAAAAATATGACAGCAAGAAGTCTTTAGCAAGACATTTCTAGTTCATTCCGCAAAAGTAATTAGACCTATTGAGGGAAAAATGCTCGAAATGTGCATTTGTTTACAAAAATTGTTTAAATAATTGCTATATAGTAGCTATTCTTAACATATTGTAATCGCAAATTAATATCTGCCATAGTTCATTTCTAAAAAAAAAACTTCAAAATCCGATAAGAATTGTACTGTCAGGCGATTTTTGTCCAAAAAAGGTAATCCCCCCCCCCCGTGCGCCCGGGGTCCTTTAATGAGCTTCAATTTACATGCGCAACAAAAATTTCAGAATTTATCAAATAATTTAACAGTACAAAATTCTAAAAATTATGTTAATTTAAAATTCTTAAATATAATTAAGATATCATTCTTCTATTATCTTGTTCCTGCAATCTTTTGTCACATTTCTCTTCCTATTTCTTTCTTTTTCGGCCTATTTGGAATTCTGACATATTTCACGAACTTAAAAATAACTAAAAATTACCATTTATAATGTTTTACAGTATAATATAACAAAAATATGTATTCAATTTGATCTAATAAATCAGAGAGCGACCTGCACAGTCCGAAAAAATTTGAGACACTGAGGCCTTTCTATAGCGAAAATTTCAAAAAAAAGGCACTAGACGGTTTGCTTACATTCTTTATTACTGTGAAGAAGAAAACAAAGTAAAGGGTAAAAAAAATTGTGAAGGAAAAATTTTCCTCTTTTAAATTAAATTCTAATTCATTTAAAACAAAGAGAAGTCAAAAACATAAAGAGCAGTTGATTGTCTATCAATTTGGGGCAAGGGGCACGTTTTGAAATATTCAATTATTATTAAAAAATCGCGTCCTTTATAGGCGAGTACCGGCGAGAGTATAGGCGAGTACCGGCGGGAGTACAGACGAATGTTGAGAAGGGCTTGCAATCATAGCCGGCGTCACGTGCTTTCTTACACAATGGATATTTCCGTCAATTTTCAATGAATTAATCTAAAAATTCCCAGAAATCTTACATTAATAGTGAGGAACTAATGTCTTACTGGAAATTCTTTCACCTCTGAAATTTCCTCGATACTTTTCTTCTCCGAAACTAAAAAAACGTGCTCATCTATCGGTCTCAATTTGCAATTAATTATTATTAAACAATAGGAAGTTTTCATTGCTTTCTTCACTTTTTAGGCATTAATAGGTTTTACTGCGTGCGTATACCAAATTTCAAATAGTTTAAATAATATTTGGCTAAGTTTTGACGATTTATGTTTTAAAAAATAATTGAATTTGGGAAAAAATTTTTTTCACTCTTTCGTTTTTATTATTCAAAATAATCATCGGACAAAAAAACTTCGAATAGAAAAAAGTTCCGTCTTGTCCTCCTCTATAAGTTTAAAATTTTTTAAATTTCATTTTTCCAATTTCAAAATTTGGATATGACGAGACGCTTGGACCCTTATTGCATCCGAGCCCTCGAATAATGATCGGGCCCAGAATTTGTTTATGGCGAACAATAAAGGGTTTTTTTCCAAATATGGGGGAGCCCTTAAAATTACTCAGTACGTGATTATATTCAAGGAATTTGTAGATCTACTTGATATTTTTTGATAATTAAGCAAGACGCTATAATGAGCCTGAAAAATATTCAGTTACTTCCAAGCAATACTTTCGATCAAATGTGCAAAGTGAGTCAATATTAGCAAATATTAGCAGGATCGAGTAACATAGGGTTGCGAACTTTCGCGAATAGGTCCACCTTCTTACTTACAATTAGAGTTATTAATAGAATTCTTGAGTATTTGTGGCTGAGTGTAAATAAATATTAGAAAGGTTATAGGGTTGCAGATGCGGACTGAATTTCCTTGAGTTCAAATAGACCAAAGAAATGATACACATCAGTAAAAAATTAATTATTTAAATAATACTATAATTAAAATATTGTGTTAATAATAAAAAAGTTAGATACGTTAGACAATCCCGTTGTGGGTATGCGAAAGAAGAATCGATATCCGCGACATTATATCCGTAATTAAGAAACTAAAGAATGTTAAGGCTGCTGGTGTGGATGGTATTACCGCTGAAATGCTTAAGAGCGGTGGCAGATATTTGTTTGTGTGGCTGAGCGAATTTATGAAGATGTGTGCTGAGATCGGTGAAGTTCCAAATGATTGGAAAAAGGCAATTATCGTTTCACTTTACAAGAAAAAGGGTGATAAAGGGTGACTGTGCATTTGTTTATCTGAAAAAAGCTTTCGAAAGCGTGAATATAGTTAAACTTTGGGAGGTCCTGAAAGAGTATTCAGTGAATGGTTGGCTTCTAAAAGCAGTAAAAGCAATATATAATGGTAGTAAATCGATTATAAATGATTTTTTTCATATTAAAGCTTATTTTCGTTGAATGAAAAAAGATGTGTTAAAGAAACGGTTTCTTCAATTCAAGACAAAAATTCTTCTGAGTGTTATCTAAATTTATCGTAAATATAAAATATGATTTGTTAACTGTATTCCATAATTTATATTAATCTATATTTTATCTATAACAAAATTAAGCTTTCGAAATGCCAGTATACGTATCCATCAATCACATTTCTTAAAAATGAATGTAAAATCAGAATAGAATGTACTGTGAACTTTTAGACTTGACTGCACAGAGCATATCTTTGAATTCTCTCTATCTCCAGATTTCCATCAAAAAGGCAAAGTTTATCACTCTAAAGTTCGCCAGCGGATGAAACTTTGTACGAATGATTGACAGCTTGAAAAATTTAGAAAAACTCAAACTGAGGAAATATGCTGAGCTTTTACATTATCCTATCAGCCACAATCCCATTCCATTATCTTTTATTTTTCCTGTATCTTTTTCCAAACAGAAAATCTCGTGAGAGTTAAAATAATATCATATTTACCCTTAATAAAATGCTGCGCTCTGTGCTCTCAAGTCACGAATGCTCCAGTAATTTTCTAGTAATTTCACAAGAAGTAAAAATTGCAAAATATTTTCACTTCCTCCATGCAACTGTATATATAATTATAATAATTTAATTGCAGCCAAGTGTTTTTAAAAGCGTTTTGTTTTTAAAAAAAGCGTTTCGAAAAATTATGTATGTGTACAAGAAAAAATGAAAGATGGGAAGATATGATTAGTCTGTAATCTCGAATCGTAGACTTCTCAACCTGAGGAAAGAACTCTTTTATTTTGTCTGGAAGAAACTGGTTTGAAATAACAGTATCGTGCAGACTGTCGGGAATTGTATCTGAAACCTGGAATATATCATCAAATCGGATGAACCTAAGCCATGCAATTTCTCCGAATTTTTTTATAGGTCAAAATGTGAACATATATATATAATTTTTTTTGACATTTAGTAAACAATTTTTGGGGCTTGAAACTATGAAAAAAATTGGCTCAAATTTGTTGCAAGTTTTCTTAGAAGCAGGATAAAAGTTATCATGTCGCGTGATGAGAACTCGTAAAAGATAATCTCACCCAATTTTCGTATTAAATCATTAAGTAATTATTTTTTAAATTGTATGATCTCGAAAACTCCACGCCTATATGCAGAGAAAAAACAGACGTGAATTTTTATTTCGGATAATTTTCAAGTGGGTAAAGTTAAATTTTTTCTCATCGAAACAAAAGAAAATGCAATAAAGCTGATATGGTAACAATACCCAATGTAGTAAGTAAATCTTACCACGTGAAGGTAATTTCTGTTGCAGGTAAAGATTACTCTGAAATCGGGGTAAAGATTACACTTTGTTTTTTCTGTGTGGATTCTCATAAAACTAAACTGCAAGTTTCAACAGTTTTTAACCATAACGTTCTTGAAGGAAGAAAGATTGGCTTTCTTTTAAGCCTAAAAATAACGAAGTGTTTAGACACACCAGAAATATATGATCTATGCTCTATGCTCACCGAATTTCCGTGAACCTAGATACGGCCTAAAACGAAAAAAAAAATGGTTGACATTCTGAAAAGTGAAATTTAATTCTGACCTTCGTTAATCAAATTCAAATATTCATTAATCCAAAAATAATTATTATCAATGAAAACTGTTGTACACGGAGAAAAGAAAACAGTCCGACGCACTATGAGTCACAGTCGCAGCGACTGTGAGAAGAAAAAATAATTTTTTCACAGTGATCTCTCCTGTTTTCACATGAGCCACAACTGTGATTCACAGTGCGCTGAACTGCGAATCACATTCGGCTGTTTCACAGTGCTCGGAACTGTGATCACAGTGCTCGGAATTGTAATCACAGTACCCGGCACAGTGAATTTACAGTTCTGAGGCACACTTTGAACATTGTGACTATCACGTCACCATTTCTTTAATGCATTTTGACAACGCGTTATCTGTGAAATGAACGAAAGCTCTAAATTTTTCAAATACGAACATTTCCAACATCCAGAGTCAATTTTAAATCCATCTTCAACGACATAGGCTTCAAAATGTTCGTTGTAATATACAAATTCTGTTAATTCATTCACAACTATAAGCAATTTTTCAAAAATATCGTTTAAAAGTACATGGACAAGGAAAAATCGATTTTTTTCTTGATGTGGCTGCATTAATACAACATTTTCTTCCATAATACGACTCTGGAATTTTATACTATCTATCAAAGACACTCTATCAGTCGCTTTTGCATGCGTAACAGTTTCCCGATGATTTTCTATTTTTCACTAACTTTGAAAAAGTGCCTCAAAACTGTGAATTCACAGTTCCGAGCACTGTGAAACAACCGACGCGTTCAGCGCACTGTGAATCACAGTTGTGGCTCACGTGAAAACAGGAGAGATCATTGTGAAAAAATGATTTTTTCTTCTCACAATCGCCGCACTTGTGACTCACAGTGCGCCGGACGGTTTTCTTTTCTCCGTGTACAAAACAGTCGAATTTCCAACAAAAATGTTGGTTGACATTTCAACCAAAAAAGACGAATTTCCAACAAAAAAGTTGAATGATCAACCAAAACAAATTAATTTTCCATTTTCTACAAAACACTTGAATTTTTAACCCCAAAAATATGAATTTTCTACAAGAATAGTCGAATTTGCAACCCAAACTGAAGAATTTTCAACTAAAAAGGATGACTTTTTAATCAATTTGTTAAATTTTTAACAAAATAATAAAATTTTCAACCGAATAAAAACATTTTCAAATATAAAGATAAATTCTAACTAAAGTAATTTTTAAAAGCTTTGCAATCTATCTTTAAAAATTTTTGAGCATACAGAAACTTTATTGCACTTGAAATTGACCTTAAGAAAATTAGAAGATGGCCTGAATTACTTGAAGCTTCAAAAATTCTTAATTCTCGGACCTTTGCAAAAATCGCAAAAAGTTATTTCTCTCCATAATCTGCATAATATGCCTAGTTTTGAAAAATCTTGTAAGATTTCAATATTTTCAGTTTTTTTGACACCAATTTTTGAAAATGGTATAAATTTTTTTATTTTCATTGGATAATAGGAAACTACTTAAAACTACGATTTAAAATCATTAAATGAAAATGTATCAGTTTGAAAATCGTTTAACTTTTCTTCTACAGTCAATTTTAAAGGTTTAAAGTAGAAAATTGTCTAATCATGAAATTGTTAATTTTATATCAGTCGATTTGAAATATTTTCTAATTTTCTAATTTGAAATAGCCTATTATACAAACATTTTAAAAACTATGACAAACTATTGCGATTAATTTTTTCTACCTGCATCTCTTCATACAAAAGAAAACTACCTATAGGATTTCCGGAGATTTTAAGGAATTTTCAAGAATTACTCAAAATTTAAGAGATTTTGTAGGACCTCCAAAGTATTTCAAAGATTTTAAGAGATTTTTGAGAATTTCGAGAACTTTCTAGAGAACTTTAGGGAATAAATTTAATTCATTTTATTTTCCAGGGATTTTAAATTATTTCTACATATTTCTAATTATTTGAATGATTTCGAAAAAATTCAAAAGGTGTTAAAAGATTTCGATGGATATATCTACGGATCTTAACAGATTTCAAAGATCTTAATGGATTTAAAAATATTTCCAAAGATATCACGAGTTCAAGAGATTCCAAAGGATTTAAATGAATTTTAATGAATTGTTTGAAAAAAGTCGATTTTTCCGAATAAGGGTCGCTACTGGCAAATTATGTTTTGGCAAATTAATAGTCATCCAAAGGACTCTTAGTGGGAAATTTATGGAATTTAAAAAAATCCCAACTCCGATCATCTCCGTTTTAGAGATAAAAAAAAAATTCCAGAGCCATAGAGATTTATAGTCCAATACAGGAAAGTTCGAATTTTTCTCCCTCTCCGAAATTCAAAATTTTCTAAAATATTTCCTGTTGGTCGTAGGAAGGTGTAAATTTTCCAGAAGTGGGAGTAGTGATTGGTAATGAATAGTAACTTTTCGAAGGAGCACAATTCAATTTTCAGAGCCATAAAGATTTATGGCCAAAACAGGAAAATTGGAATTTAATTAACTCCACTTTGAAATTCAAAAGTCACTCGAGGTGGAATTTAGCTTTAAAGCAACATAATATGCGCGCTATAGCGTGCGCATATTATGCTAGTGTCAGATATAGTAGAACGATGTCATGCGGTGGAACCTAAAGCATTATTTATACGTAGTTTCACTGAAATATCGTTTTAAGTGCATAAGTAGAGGAAAAACTGTGTTATCTTTCTGATTTTCGAGTGCAAAAATTATTTTTGCAACTGTGAATTGGTGTCGGGTCTATTTATATAATTTTTAAATCCCTTAGAAAATAATATAATGTCAAAAATTTAAAGCTGATGTGTCCAGGGTCCGATTAAAGCGGACCATATCAGCCATGGTTCTAACGGCACCCAAACCTGAAATTTTGGACATTATATACTTGTCTGTTGCATTGCAAAACCGCAAATGGAGAAAATACTAATTAATAGCCGGACAATGTCATATGAAATTGAAAACAAAAAATATAGCCATGGGAAAATTATTTTTTTGTCCTGGAATACCTGGAAAAGTCCTGGAATTTCTTTGTCGAGAAAAGCTAAACACTCTGCTTTAAGCACTACGTACGATCCTAAAAAGGACAAAATTGTGGGATTTGATAACCGAATGTGACCAAGGGAACTAGAATGTAATAGTATATTTCTCAAAGATCGAAATGAAATTCACTTTCTCATGAAAATTTTTTGTGTACTGAAAAAGGAGCACCCAAAAAGTTTACAAACCAAAACTAGACTTCGAGACTACCCGCTTTTCCGGCTCATTGGACACAAATGATATATAAGACGTAGTTCATAGGATAATTACAGTTATAAATAATAAAACATGTATTAATTGTGTATATGTGCATGGCAGCCTTTTTTAACCAAATTCAAGTCGATTTATTAAATTTGTTAATATTCTCATTAAAAGTTTCTTTGTTATCTTTTTTTGTTGAAGTGAAAACATATTTTATTGTCAATACTTCGTTTTTTCTGAATGTTCTTCACGGTGAAGAATTTTTCTCATAGTTCGAAAAATTTATATTTAAAAAAATGGATAAATGTTTCTATCTTTGAAAAGAAGAAGAAAATCAACAAAATTAAAAAATATTTGAAGAATAATTGAAATGTTTGTTCGATTGGTGTCGTGGTGAAGTGTTTGCAAAAATTTTGATTAAATTTTTTTTGGATTTCATACACAGGAAGTTATATAACAAATTATTTTATCTATTCTTATTTTCCTATTTTTGTTGATATAGTTTTCAGTGTAATTGATGAAAATTTGGCGGAATGTGATTTTTTGATAGATGTTATCGAAAGTCCGGTATAGGGGTATTAAAGAATTTATTCAATTAGTAAAAACTTAGATTGAATGCATCACAGAAGGAATTATTGACACAGTACAAGTTTCATGGGTTTGTCGAAAAAAGATATTTCATGTTAACAAGAAAACGTATTTTGACTTCAACAAAAAAAGATAACAAGGAAACTTTTCATGAGAATATCAATAAATTTAATAAATCAATTTGAATTTGGTTAAAAAGGCTGCCATGCACATATACACAATTAATATATGCTTCATTCTTTATCACTGTAGTTGTCCTATAAATTACCCTTGATGAGAAAGTGTGAATTAATAATAGATTTAATGCTTTCACGATGATTCATTATGATGAAAAGAAGTGTTTCGGGTTTCAATCGTGTGCAAAA
>JAUMHM010083419.1:0-13323 GCA_032362435.1 Melikaiella ostensackeni
ATATATTAATAATAAAAGGGGCATAAATAATATGCTTACGAATTCAAATGAAAAGTCTCAAGTTTTAGTTTTATTTTATGAAATATTTTTAAAAACGTCTACTTACAGTTTCTAGCTTACTCTAAATTTTTCTTGGAATTCTCGGACTTGAAAATAACACTAAGTATTCACATAAGACTAGTTATAATGCGTATTGTAATATATATTTTTATTACTGCACTTCTCGCGATTTATATAGCCTTTGAAAATATTATAGCTAATATCACATTAGCTTTTTAATTTTAATATTTTTGATGAAAAATTCGGCGCCTCCTCCAAATTTTTCTTAAAACTTTTAATCGTAAAAAAAATCAAATGATTTACATGAGGGCGGAGTGAAAATGCTCAAATTATTGGATCGTTTGCGCTGTGGCGAAAAATGTGTTAATTGAAATCCGAAAAAAGGGAAGAATATAATTTTCGAATCGGTTAATATCTTCGATCCTATTTTGGCATTCTTTGTCTTTTAATTATGCATTGAATTTCAGCTTTAATCATTGATATAATCCTTTTAGTTTCTTGGACTCCAAAAAACCGAATCTTTTCTCGGAATGACATATGGCAGACTGACTTGATAGAGACTTTCAGTGTAGTTATTTTTGCACCTACTTATAGATTTTTTTTGGATTCTCGGACTTAAAAATGAATCGATCGATTGAGATTAATTGGTGTCTTTCAGTTCACAGTGAAAACTGTATGAGTCTTGTTATATTATAATTATACGCATTATAATGTTCTCATAATACAGCACATCTCGTGACGTCGTTTTTAAAAAATAAATTCTATGTGTAATGTAATAGAAGACTTTGAATGTTAATAATGTTGCAAAGAAAATTTGTCTCTAATACACAACTTAAGTTTTGTTTAAAAATTCTCAGGCCTGTTACATCCGTAACTTTTGAAATTTTTGTTACAACGCCTAACGAGAGGCTATCTAATCTACTTTAAGACAAAGAAGTGATAATAACTCATTTATAATAAGGCGCGCTAACCGCATTCCTTCACCCGCGTGTCTACTTATGGTAATTACACTACTAACGGTAAAGCAGAAACCGCAAGCTAACAAAAAGTGAATTGCCATGGGTAGATAAAAGACTTGGTAAATGCCGATAACTTAACGAAGCTCGGTTAATGGAAGAACCGAACTACGGATTCTACCGACATAAGATAATCATACTTATACCTACTATCATATGAATATACTTATAAACTTAATGCCTTAAACAATCACAATTTCAAAGTTAAATCTAAATACATGAAATATAAGTACATACATATGTTCAAACTCATGTCATAATTTTAATATGCGTTCCACATATCAGTCATCTGATAATGTACAATATGTAATGCGTAAGTGAAACAACATGTAGATTGTTCGGCCATGCTCTAACCACGAGCGTCTGACAATATACGTTGGCCATAGTTAAGTTTAGCATATAGAATTCGTATTCCTGGAAGAACAAGAGAAGCGATGACCGGCTGCCGAGAGTTGTGAACAAAAGTCCCTTCGGCTGAGGCTTTCGGTCGTCGTATCAGTCCTTTTCCGGATAAAGTCCGCTAGTTTAACGTTCGTGAAAGAGAACTTGAGAGTGGATTCGGTAACTGTTTAGGACCGTGTATCGCTCTACTAGTGAACAGTGATCGTGCATCACTTTTCACTACATCATTTGAGTCACTTCAAACAAAACTCATACAAACATCCGGTAGAGTTCCGTCGCTGCTCTACAAAGTATCGATGATATAATTGACAGATCAACCTCTCTTGCCCTTTCTGGAATAGGAAGATATAAGTCAATTTGTATATGTTATTTAACTGATTATCTATTCTTTGTCTTAATAAACGCTATGAAATTTGAATTACACCTCATTTATTTCAAACACTGTACTGACACAATTCCCGTAGGAATACTAGTGACAACGTACCCACAACAAATAATTGGTCAGGCCTTACCAACATGACATAATCAGCAACACTGGTTTCTCTCTTTCTCATTTTTCCAAACTACCCTCGCCTTTTGCTTAGGACGTGATAGGCCCATAAAGAAATCGAAGAATTCTCATGAATTTTATTATAATACATATTAGAAAAAATTATACCGCACATCTTGTGACAATATACATTTCTTATAAATGTTTGTATAAAAGAACTGGTCGATAATTCGACAAATATAACTGCTTCACAAAAATCGTCCTAGAAGTTTTTTTTTTAACTCTGTAAGGAAAGCCATTTAAAAGGAAACAATTGGAAAGGATCAACTGCTTTTTAATAGCGATAGCTTTGCATATGTTAACTCTTGTGAAGAAAGAGCCTGTAGTCGATTTCCTCTTCTCTGTGTTTTGCTTCTCCCCTAGTACATTGAATCGACCCTAAAGGACTTATCATTATTATAATTTTACTATAATGAATCATAACATGATGCTTGGTTATTGAAGCCCCAAACAGTTTTATGTATTCGCTGTAATGTTCAGAAATGAGATTGTCTAGGTAACCAAACCGTTCAGAATCGAAAGTATTGCATTTTAAGAGCAATAGAATTCATCTCAATTTGATTAAAAATTGCCAGTATTCGTTTTCCTCTGGTATAAAACGACCAAACATAAATGGGATATAGGTAAAAAAGTAAGTATTTCAGCAGCTGACATTTGGATAAATTTCTTTTTCAGTTCTTCTCTATTAATAACGCGGGGTTTGCATGACTCAAATTGATAATCAAGGTTGCGTATTACTAAACTAAAATGACCGTAATCTAAAAACTTATCAACAAGAATGAGCTGGTGGAAAACTGAACCTGTTTCGTAGAGTGAAACCCTCTCATCAAGAACATTATTATTATTATTATTATTATTATTATTATTATTATTTTCGGGTTTGAGGCCGAAAGAAGCCCCTGACGCTCGAATAATCCCGTTGCGTCCCCTTTTGAGCCTATGCATGACCTCAAAACCCTCTCCATACGGAGAGGACCGCAGCCACGCCTTCGGCCGATATGTCTGACTGACTGATGCAGTTACTCCCGAGAGTGCAAGACGCTTCCCAGCAATTGCGGGGCAGTGACAAAGGATATGAATAGATGTCTCATCACCCTTTCCGCACAGGCGAAATGGAGGGCTATCTGCGAGCTCTATCTTGTGTCTGTGATAGCTGAGGTTTCCATGCCCTATAAACACTTCTGTTAGGACCTTGACTTCGTTCCTACCGAGCTTGCGTATCTCCGCAGCACGTTTGAAGTTTAAATTTATACTCATGCGTGCTTTAGCCTGTCTGCAGCCAGTGGCCTTATTCTACTCCTTCTGATATTTCTCAGTCAGCCAACTGTTTGATTTCTTCAGTGACCAACCTACTGGAAATACATACGATAGGTTCGGGACCAGTAAAGTCTTCTCTTACTGCTATTTTGCTAGCCCATCCGAGATCTCATTGCCTTTAATATCACTATGTCCAGGGATCCAAAGGAGAGTCACTCTTTTTTTATCGCTAGATTGTTCAGTGCCTCAAAGCACTCCCATACTAGTAGCGACGTAGTCGTTGTTCCATTCAGAGCCACCATAGCAGCCCTGTTGTCTGAGCAAATGCGAATATTTCGCCTATCACAATCCTCCTGTGCTTTATAAGCATACTGGAGCATGGCCATGATCTCAGTCTGTAGGACTGTGGCGTATGACCCCATCAGGATTGTGAAGCCCATTCCATTCCTCCTGCGATAGACAACGGTTTTTGCTTTCTCATTGTTCTTGGAGCCATCTGTGAACCAGTTGTCCCCATTACTAGGCACATATGCCTCGCCGTTAGCTCATTCCTCTCGCTTGGATAGGCTCACTCGATACATCTTGTTGAAGAGGTAGCGAGTAGGCGTTTTGTACCTGAGCATGCTCAAGGTCGGCTTACTCGCGATATCGGTTGGGATCCAATTCTGTCGAGGTCTTTTTCCACCGTTTTCGTATTTATTCTCCAGGTTGCCTTCGCAGCCCTGGCCTTGATTGGGGCTCTAAGCCTGTTAGTGCCCTCAATGCCACCGTGGGTGTTGACTTCGAGGCTCCACTGACGTCTTTTAGAATCAGTCCTCTGATTCTTTCCAGTCGATATTTCACAGTTGACAGCTCGACCCTGTTCCACCAGACCCCCGCCGCATATGTTAGCCTGGGTCACAGGATCGCTATATAGATCCACAATAGTGTCTCCGTTTTCAAGCACCAGTTATTCCCTATGGCTCCCCTGCAAAGCCAAAAGGTCGCTGTGAGCTTTTTGCTCTTGTTTTTTAGGTGCTCGTTCCATAACAGCTTCTTATCCAGGATGACTCCTAGATATTTAGGTCGTTCAGTGATTCTCAGTTGTTGCCTTCCTAGTCTCAATGTCCTCGTGGTCCCCCACTTGTACCGTCTGGTGAATTCAACTACGCCCGTCTTACTCGGATTGACCGATAATCCGTTTTTCTTACACCAGGTATCCACTATCCCCAGTGCTTGCTGCATTATCCCGAAGAGGGCATCCAGGTGCTGGCCGCACATGATGACCAGTATGTTGTCCGCGTAGCCTATAGCGTGGTAGCTCTGTGTCGTGAGAAGATGAAGCAGTTCATTAACTACCCAGCAACACAGTAGGGGCGATAAAACGCCTCCTTGCGGGCATCCCGAGTCAACAATTCCACATAAAGTGGTAGCACCCTTAGTCGTTGTTAGGTTTCTGTTGCCCACCATGTGTCAGGTCCATTCTACAACTGCGGCTGGCATACCATGTGCAATCATGGCCGCCCTGATCACCTCTCCAGGGGTGTGGTTGAAGGCTCGTTCGATGTCTATTAAGGTTCCGATCGCGAAGACTTACTGCTTCAATTGTCCTTCAATTAGGTTCACTGCTCCGTCGAACCCTCAACTCCCAAGGGAGCCGGGGGCACAGCCGTCACCTGAGTCTGGCTAGCCGGAGAGACAGATCGAGTTGAAAGAGTTGTGTTAGACCCATTCGGGCCCAACCCCTTCCCCCTCCACCACCTCCCTTCCTCCTTCTCCTTCTTTGTTTTGTTTCTTTGAAGACTTCATCATAAGTCCCATGAGCAGCTAGGGAAATGAATGGTCCGCCTTCGCAGAGTCCCACATACAAGGGTGAGACTGAATACTTGGGGAGGTTGTCCGGTGTCCAAGAGGCCATTAAGACACCTTTATACCCCAAGGTGACAAACTGCCAGGGACACGGTCAATCAACACCCCTGGCTAAGGGGGGTGACAACATTACCGAGAGCTGTTTCTTAGTCGCAATACGGGTCGCAGGCCATTCCCGTCCCAATCCCAGACTGGGGTCGATCCAGGAGGACCTTCGACCGAGGGATCCAGCAATACCCGCGTCAGCTGGGCTCTTTCACCCTTCAACCATACTACAATCATCCATGACCACTCATATCAGAGCTCGTTTATAGGGATCCGTCTTTTACCCAGGAGAGCCCGTTTATAGGGATCCTACCAATCATATCGGTATTCATGCAGGCCGAGGGACGTTTGCCCTTCTGTCTCGCACGCTTAAGCCTCTCCACAAACTACAAGGTGCTACAGTCCCTAGGGGAGAAAGATCATGTATGGTGTCAGCAGATATTTAAAACGCAGTCATAACAGGGAACCTCATTGAAAGCACAGTCTTCTTTAACGCCTTTGATGTGAAATTTATCCATGATACATCAAAATTATAACTAATTTCCTTACTAAGAAGGCATCGCGAATCTTTGTCGCCTACTGGGCTTCATTTTAACTTATTTTGCATAATCTTCAGTAAGAATTAGCCAAGAAGCTCTCGCTATATCCTAATATCTTATTAAGGCCTGATTATCGTCCTGAATTCTTCTACTAACTTAGTAAAATGCGACATTACTACCAGCTTTCTTGTGATCGTCGTGATGAAGTAGGATCGCAAGAAATATGTTTTTTAATTTACTCCTATATTCAGGTGGAATACAATGCAAAATAATATATTCTCCGCCTATCTTGTGGATAACGTTATGAGAACCTAGAGCATTTACAGTTTCGTATTCATCGAAGAAAAAATCTAAAGGCAAACAAATTTTTCCTTCAAAATTCTGAATGGTTTTTTTTCATGCCTTTCCATGCACATTATTAGAAAAAAATGTAGTTTTGATATTCAAAGAATTCATATACTTAGTACTTAGTACTGAAACATCATTCATGTCTACATCTCTGCAAGCAGAGGAATCATTTGAATCAATCGGATTATTCTCCGTTAAGATAAAATGACTACTTACTAAATCAATACTAGGCGAGAAAGTAGGGCTAGTCGTTATAGAGAAGAATGAGGCATGTTCTAATTTAAAGTGGCGTTTAAGAGAACTAAATGGAGGAAACCACCTACCACAATTTGGTACAGTACACTCATACTCATTGCTTTCACTGAGTTTGTGCAAGACTCGCCAATGTGGTAATCATACTCTTTGAACTAGAGGTGCAAACTCTGCACAAATAACAACGCATTGTAGGTTTTGAACCGTCGGTATTATAAATAAAATATTGAACTTAAACTTGATATTCGTAGGAATATTTCGAACCTTTGGCGAAGTAACATATTTCGCCTTAACTAAACCTTAGTGGAACATGTGAACTTTCAACTTTTAAAATTAACTCAACCTCCACCAGTTCAGCTTGTATGCTTTCTTTTCTTTCGCACAGGTTTTTCATCTCACAAATATTCCCTAGGAAGAATAAATAATTTAAAAGCACAGTCACGTATACACGGGATGAAACTCGTGAGGTTTTCAAAAATATTAAAATAGTAACCCTACATCTCTGAAGAAAGTAAAAAAAAAGTAGCTGAAACTAGAAAAAAAGTACCCGAAGACAATAAAAATGCATGTCCCAGTTCAGAAAAAAAGTTCAAACCAACATTGCCTCCCTTCTAACTGTGTAGAAACGTTGAAAAAAATGTCCTTAATCCTATAAAAAAAAATGTAAAATGTTCTCTCTTCCAGCTCAGATAAAAATTGCGAAGAAAAATTTCATCCAATCCAACTTAATAAAATCTACAGAATTTTCATTGGTGAACCTTTCAAATTCAGCTGTTCAATGAAACATTCGAATTACATTACTTTCAATTAGTGATATTTAAAACTGAGCCTGAAACTTTTCTAATTAAAATTTTTTAATTAAGAACTTTTTCATAATTAAACTCTTAAAGTGGTTTATACTTTTTGAAATTCAATAATTTTAGTTGCAAATTGAAAATTTCCAAACATAACAATTAAAATGGAAAGGCTATCGCAATTAATTTGTGTACGCAGTTAAACGACTTGAAACGTTTTACTTTCAAAATTGCTGAATTTTAAAGACTTATAATTTGAAATTGAACGATCAAGTGAAGTGATTGAAAATGTGTTTTAAATAAAAAAATTTTAATTCCTGGTAAAAAAAATATCCACTGTTATTCCCGGATTTTCCCTGTTAGGTCTCAAAAAATTGCCAGGGCTCAGAACTCTTAAGGCAGGGCTCGCCACTTTCGAAAAGCGTTGACTGACACGTTAAGTGCCTGACTGACAAAAAGTTTTTCTGTCAGTTTTTTCCTCGGTTTCCAGGAATCCTGCAAACTATACAAAGGGTTAGGGTCGTTACGGTTAGTCTGTAGGTAGAGGAAAGTAAAGGTCTACGGTCGAGTTCGACGAAGTTTTTTTTGGGCACCACTTGACCTAGTCTTCACAACTAACACTGTCAGTCATGTCAGTCAATGACTGACTTCTACCGAGCCCTGTCTTAAGGCTTCCAAAAATGAGATATTGACTTATGAATTAATTCAGATCGTCAATTTGAGCAAAAATTGAGAAAAATAGTAGCCTTGAAGCTGAAATAAGTAACAAGTATATAGCAACCTAAAATAAAAAAAGTAACTTTTTAGTAACCAACGATGAATTAAGTAACTTCTTCCAAGCCCTGAGTATAATACAACATGAGACAATATTAGAAGCTCACTTCAAGGCGGGCTCTGCAATACAAAGATTAACTGCTACTTCGTCCTGCGAAGAACTTTCTATGTCGCTACTCGTGTGGATACTATACACATACCGCTGGATAAAGTTCCAGAAGTGCAGTCCCGTTGTTGGATTCTCAGCGTCAAGTGCTTGGTAGATTTTGAAACAGACATCCACTGCTTGTAATATACACATTTCATCGGTTGACGATCTCACATTGAGAACCTGACACTCTGAAGATACTCAAATAGACCATCTAAATTTTGACACTCCATGTTTGACTATCCATTTTCTCCGTGCATTTGCACACTGTTTTGTGGTCTAAAAAAATAGCTCAAGTTCGTTAGCCAGCTTTCTTCCTGGATAAACAACACATTTCTACTCATGCCTGAACATTAAGTGATGATGTAGATCTAACTTTCTCAAAACTCCTTCGGGTTTGAGGAATACATTATCATCATGAAACTCGCGCTTCGCGCTCGACATTGCTTGAGCTTAGTTTAAATTTTATGGAATCGACATTTTACATTATATTTTTATACTCCGCTGAAAAATTGTATTATAAAGCGAGAAAGAATTTAACAAAATGCTCCCAAATCGAATGCTTTCCAGCATAAATTTGCAGTATGGGAGAAACCATGAGAAAAGTTTAATTTAATACAAAATTACTAGAAATGTATGTTGAGAATTGATAATACAAAACTTGGCAAGTATTAGAACCGACAGAAGTAAAAAAAATTTTTCAATGCATATTTTAATTTTATTAACGCCAGCTTAGGAGTGAAATATAGATACAAAAAATGTTTACAGGCATTTTGCAGGTCTTTTTGAGGTGAGTAATTTTGCGGTTGAAGCTTTCATCGTTTTTTGCGTTGTTTAGCTATTTGAATTTTCGATTTTCTTATGGCATTTCCCACGCTTAAAACAAAAATTATTATTGCTATTGAAAAACGGTCAGGGGCAATTTTGCAGAACGTGCAGAGAAAAATAATTTTGGTCTCTTGTCCATTCATGGCATCTAGCGTGGTATCGTGGTAAAGTTGAATTATTACTTTTCTCAGTTTGATTTTTCATGGCTAAAACCATAAATATTCGCAGTAGATGGCTGACTCACGAACTTGACCTGTCTTTTTGAACCATAAATCAGTCTGCAGAAGGAAATTCGAATTAGAAAATTCCTTCGAAAGTTATCGTGTCGTCCGACAACAGACAGGCAGGCATTTTTCGAAAGAGGCATTTTTCGAAAGAACCATTTTTTCTGACTCAGAGGGTCTCAAAACGTCGAGAAATGACGAAAACTGGATAGGTCCAAATTCACATGAATCTAAGAGATCATCATGAATGATAAGAATGTAAAAACCATGACTTCATACGTTTTTCATGGGTTTTCCCATAAAAATAAAATTTGCGCCAATTTCCACTATCATATTCGTAATCAGCGCGTCAAAATACATGAGTATACGCAGTTAAAAAAATTCGTAGGTTATAAATAATGAAGCCTGTATCAATTAATTTCAAATATTAGCTGAAGAAAAATAAAGAAATTATTATCAAATATTGTTCGTTCGATTTTTCTATTATATTCTTAATATCAAAAATCTTTAAGATCGAAATGAAATCTACTTTCTTATGAAAACTTTTTGTGTACTTGAAAAAAAAACCAAAAAAAGTTCACAAATCAAAAATAGACATCGAAACTAGTTACTTTCAGGGCTCATTATAGACAAAGGTACAATAAATGTACAACAAAAAGATGAAAAAGAGAAAAAGAAAGAGTCAACCAAACCAACCTCTCACTCTTTATTTTCTCTGTCTTTTCTATACCACTGGGGGCCAACTTGTTTCGAAGCCAATTTAGACTTCCTCATAAGGGGTAATTTATAGGAAAACTGAGGTCATAAAAAATGATGCCTATTTTAATTAATTTCAGATATCACCTTAAAGAAAAAAGAAATCATTATCAAATGTTGTTTGTTCAATTTTTATATTTTATTAGTAATATCAAAAATCTTTAAGCTCGAAATCAAATCTACTTTCTTATGAAAACTTTTTGTGTACTAAAGAAGAACACCCAAAAAGTTCACAAATCAAAAATAGACTTCGAAACTAGTTACTTTTAGGTCTCATTATAGACAAAGGTACAATAAATGTACAACAAAAAGAAGAAAAAGAGAAAAAGAAAGAGTCAACCAAACCAACCTCTCACTCTTTCTTTTCTCTGTCTTTTCCATACCACTGGGGGCCAACTTATTTCGAAGCCAATTTAGACTTTCTCATCAGGGGTAATTTATAGGAAAACTGAAGTCATAAAAAATTATGCCTATTTTAATTAATTTCAGATATTACCTTAAAGAAAAAAGAAATGATCAAATGTTGTTTGTTCAATTTTTCTATTTCATTAGTGATATCAAAAATCTTTAAGATCGAAATGAAATCTACTTTCTTATGAAAACTTTTTGTGTACTAAAATAGAACACCCAAAAAGTTCACAAATCAAAAACAGACTTCGAAACTAGTGACTTTCAGGGCTCATTATAGACAAAGGTACAATAAATGTACAACAAAAAGAAGAAAAAGAGGAAAAGAAAGAGTCAACCAAACCAACCTCTCACTCTTTCTTTTCTTTGTCTTTTCCATACCTCTGGGGGCCAACTTGTTTCGAAGCCAATTCAGACTTCCTCATTAGGGGTAATTTATAGGAAAACTGCAGTCATAAAAAATGATGCCTATTTTAATTAATTTCAAATATTACCTTAAAGAAAAAAGAAATCATTACCAAATGTTGTTTGTTCAATTTTTATATTTTATTAGTAATATCAAAAATCTTTAAGCTCGAAATGAAATCTACTTACTTATGAAAACTTGTTGTGTACTAAAGAAGAACACCCAAAAAGTTCACAAATCAAAAATAGACTTCGAAACTAGTTACTTTTAGGGCTCATTATAGACAAAGGTACAATAAATGTACAACAAAAAGAAAAAAAGGAGAAAAAGAAGGAGTCAACCAAACCAACCTCTCACTCTTTCTTTTCTCTGTCTTTTGTATACCACTGGGGGCCAACTTGTTTTGAAGCCAATTTAGACTTCCTCATTAGGGGTAATTTATAGGAAAACTGAGGTCATAAAAAATGATGCCTATTTTAATTAATTTCAGATATTACCTTAAAAAAAAGAAATCATCAAATTTGTTGGCTTAATTTTTATATTTTATCATTCATATAAAAAATCTTAAAGATCGAAATGAAATCTACTTTCTCATGAAATCTTTTTGTGTACTAAAGAAGAACACCTAAAAAGTTCACAAATCAAAAATAGACTTCGAAACTAGTTACTTTTAGGGCTCATTATAGACAAATGTACAACAAAAAAGGTGGTAAATAAAGAGTCAACCAAACCAACCTCTCACTCTTTCTTTTCTCTGTCTTTTCCATACCACTGGGGGCCAACTTGTTTCGAAGCCAATTTAGACTTCCTCATTAGGGGTAATTTATAGGAAAATTACAATTATAAATAATGAAGCCCATATTAATTAATTTCAAATATGACCTGAAAGAATAAAGCAATTAATATCAAATGTTGTCAATTCAATTTTTCTATTTTATTATTGATATAAAAAATCTTAAAGATCGAAATGAAATCTACTTTCTTATGAAATTTTTTGTTGTACTAAAATAGAAAACACCAAATATTTCTGTGTATATGTGCATGACAAACTTTTTAAATCAAATTGAAGATAGAATTATTAAATTTATTGGTAGCTTCATCAGAAGTTTCTTTGTTTCCTTTATTGTTAAAATCAAAGCCTACTTTCTTGTTCATATCGAATATCTTTTTTGGAAAAACCTATGACCTGGTGCACACTGGGAGGAAATGTACTTTTTTTGTTCAAAAATGTCCAGAGCTTTCAATTATGGTCCGATTTTTAATTTTTTTTTGTTCAATTGAAGTGCATTAAATTCTGGAGAGCTTTACTGTCAGAACTTTTGTCACATCTATTTGTTTATTATTAATTTTTTTACTCAAAGTATGGGAAAACTGAAATTTTTTGCATAAAAATTTTTTACGCTTTCATAACTGCTTAGGTAAACTTTATATTGTCTTAAATGAATGTTTGGGGACTCCCAGAATACAAATAACTTGTCTATCATTCCATATCATTGTTATAAGCAAATTTTATAAACAAATTGGCGAATAGTCTCATTATCTGAAAAAAAAGTCTTTTTGCTAAAAGTGCTTCACATTAATGTAAAAATGACATTCAATCACAGAAAGAATTGAAAAGTTAGTAATAGTCATTGTTATAAACAATTTTTTCAGCAAAGTATTTGAATTTGAGGTTTTTTCGAATTATAATTTCTTTTCATCGCTGGAAGGACTGCAAGTGTTTTTTTAAAATCATATATCTTTGATAATATTTGGTAAAATATAACAATTTAAATTTTTATAAACAAATTAGATGAACGAATTCTAAATTTTGGCCCTTTCGCGTAGAGAAAAGAATGTTTCTTGCACTGAAAATGTTTCAAACTATTGAACGAATGACTGCTAAGCACAAAAATATCTGGAAAGTTAACAGTAACTATTGTTAAAACAATTCTTGTGGCAAAATATTTAAATTCAAGGTTTTTTCAAATTTTAATTTTCTTTTATCCCTAAAATGGCTACAGATATTCCTAAAAATAATGTATCTTTTATAATATTTGGTAAACTATAACAATCTTAATGTTTATCAGCAATAAAAATGAACAAATTCCAAATTTTGGCAGTTTCTCTTAGAAAAAGTCGGGTTTTCAAACGCAATAGCTTGAGAATGAATCATAACACTGCATGCTGAGATTCACTCAATGAAAAATCTTTTAAAAATAACCCACCGACTTGGTAGGCAAACCCCGAATTCAGCAGAGATTCTTGACAGAAAACGGGATTGGTAATGGATGCAGAAAAGCAAGTACTTTTTCATGAATTTCAGATTTTTGAAAGATTTCTTCTTTCGTAACTGATACAGGGATCCGAACTTAATAACAGTTTGTGTGCTAAATCAGTATTTGTAGCAACACGAGAAAACTTGCGTAAATTGAACTCTCGAATATTCCTGTAGTCTTTATTCCAAGCTTCACCTACTCTTTCGGAAAACTGTCCACTTGGTAAGAGAAAATGTTTCATAACATCAGGTCCATGTAATAATATCTTATGGACGGTTACAGGCATGTAGTACCACGGGTGTAAACGTACGTACAGTTGTGCGGTCTCCATAGTATACTACTGTGGGCAAAAAATAGTAAGACTTTTCAATTTAAATTTCGCGCGGAAACCCATTCGTCAAAATATTTTT
>JAUMHM010083420.1:0-13320 GCA_032362435.1 Melikaiella ostensackeni
TCGGATGTTTCTAGTCATATTTCGGAAATATATACAGACTTTCCAACTGTTATTGACTTAAATAAAAGACAAGATTTCAAAGATTCCGTTTTTCAATTTCAGACTTTTCCTGCAGCTTTCTCAGGTTATGCCACAAGTTAAAGTCAATGTACAAAATTGGAAAACATTACCTAGAAAAGATGTAGAAAAAATCTGAAATTTACAGGCCGTAATCCCTGAAATCTTATCTTTAATCAGAGCCAATCAAACTCTAAAAATCACAACCGGTTTCCGAGATATGACTAAAAATGTTCGAGTCTGTCCGCGTCGAGTTTCAGACCGCTAGTGGTGATCACAGACTAAAACTGGACGCTGATATGCTCGGACATTCTTAGTCATATTTTGGGAACCCGCAAAATTTTTTTAAGTTTTATTGGCTTGTATTTTTTTACTTTTTGAACTCTGTTAATTAATGAAAAATAAGTGAAAGAGAAAGAAGTGTAAAGAAATTTTCTTAAGGAGGCGCTTCCTGCTTCTTCTAGAAGCCTCTTAATGAAAACGCAATAAGTGAAAGAGTGAAGAAATCGATTGCCCTCATATGTAGAAGTGCTTCTTCTTTTGTCTTTCGATTTTAAACACGTACTGTGAACTTAAATCATAACCACAGAAGGCTCGATTTTCTGGTTGTGAATTTCGACGAAAATAGCTTGCAACTGAAACAGCGCAGTGACTTACAATATTTATATCTCTCAAAACAAAATAAGGAGTACGATGCCTTGAGGTTTGGGCAGATCAAAATGATCTCTTATTACGCAAATGCACCCCCACAGTAATACTATTTCGGCTACGAAATAAGATGAACTAACGTTGAAATTCAAATGTTGCGGATCCAGTCTTATCCACATTGCATTGAGTTAGGTTTTCAGAAGTTATTTTTGACACAAAAATATGAAAACCTGATATATTTGAAAGAATATTTTTCAGATATAGTTTTCCTAAATATTAAAACTTTCAAAAGGAACGTATTATCCCCCCTACACACTAATTGGATCAGCAAAAATTTAATTACGCAAAGTTTAATATTCGTTCGAATGTCAATTACGAAGAACCGATATCCGGTAGAATATTTCAGTTAATTAGCACACTACTTTGCCCTAAAATAGCATTTTCCATTACCTAATAACGATTCATTAAGTCCATTAACTCAATAAAAAATTAGTTTGAAATAATTCTCTTCGTTTTTTGTGATTTATTAATACGATTATGATATGATGAAAAAACTTAATCCGCTGGTAGGTGATTTGTTTTTAATTTTTTTCCTTGCAGAAATTTGTTTATGGTAATAAATAAATTCATTTTCAGGATATCAGAATTGTAGGGGGGGTCTAGCAAATTTGGTGAAGCTTGGCAAAACTTTAGTGTTGGGTGAGTGAAGCTTATGGTTAAAATGGTTTTCCAAAATTTTCAAAATTGAGGGTGTTACGAGATTCTGAATTTTGAGGCCCGACGTTTTTAAAACCCCATATTTCCCAAACCGCTGAATGAATTCGAATGATTTTTGCAGATGTAGCATATAATTTATAGACCTTTCAAATGAAATCCATACACAAAAAAAAATCAAGAACGGGCTCGAGAAAATACAAAAAAGTTTTGAAATCAATTTTTCCCTCAAGAGCATTTTTTTATATTAATATTTCTAATCTTTATATTTTTCTTCGTTAGTTATAAAAAAATGTATGGACACTGTGGGGCGAAATCAAAAAGAAACTTCTAAATAGCTTTTAGAACGCAATTCTTATTTGTAATTCAAAATTGATATATGCAAGCAATTTTTCAATTGTTGTTGTTAAAAATTGTATATTTATGCAAATAGCGAACAAACGTCAATTCTTTACTTTTTTTCCTTTTTTCGGAAAGAAAAACCTTCTTACGCTTAGTATCTCTCGAATTTGGCACGCAGGGGTGTCTGAAAGTAAAATATATTTGATAAGTAATTTTATTTTTCATAAGCAAATCATGATATCAAACAGTCAACATTAGGAATTGTTTGTTTTTAAAGTAGTAGTTAGGCGATAAAATTCCCTAATTTTATCAACAAGGAGTATTTGATCATGAAAATGTGTCATTCGTTATTATTTATTGAAGTTCAAAGAAATGATATGAATAAATACATATTCAGGATGGTTATTGACAAAAAGAAAATTTTTCATTTTCTACAATTTACATTTCCAATGACGTCTATTAATATCAAAATTTATTATTCAATATTATTTGTTAATATCATAAGCAAATTATATAAACAAATTTTCACTGTTGATCTTCAAAGGCTGAAAGATATAATTTTTCCTCATAATTATTTTTAGATGATCTCACAAGTGAAGCTTAGTGATGAAAATTTCTCATTTGATATTACTTGTTAGATTTATAAGCAAACAACTAAAAATCACTGGAAACATAATTTGAGGATATTATAATTTGCTTATGACAAATAACATTACTCATCAATTATTTTTTGCTTCCACATACCCCTGCGCATCAAATGATAGGCCGATTATCAGACGTCTTTTGAAGATCTTTTTCACAGAACTTGGGTCTTAGGAGGCTTCATAGACCTTGAGGTTCTTCTGGATGATAGGCCCGATTTTCAGACGTCTTTTTAAGATCCCCATCAGAGAATTTAGGTCTTGGGAGACTCTGTTGACCACCAGGTTGGCCCAGAATGTTGGCCCGATGTCCAGGTGTTTTTTGAAGATCTTCAGTAGAGAACTTAGGTCTCAGGAACCTCTATCGATCTCCAGGTTCTTCTTCATAATAGGCCCGATTGCCAGGCGTCTTGTGAAGATCTCCATCAGAGAACTTAGGTCTCAGAAGATTGTGTTGACTACCAGGCTGACCTAAAACGTTAGCCCCCCGATGTCCAGATGTTTTTTGAAGATCTTCAGTAGAGAACTTAGGTCTCAGGAACCTCCATCGACCTCCAGGTTCTTCTGAATGATAAGTCCTACTTCCAGCCATCTCTTGGAGATCTCCATCAGAGAACATATGCCTCAGGACGCTCGCCCCATTCCCAGGTTCACCGCGGTGATAGGCCCGATGTCCAGAAGGCTTTTGAAGATCTTCTCCAGAAAATTGAGGTCTTGGCAGGCTCCGCTGACGACCGGGTTGACCCAGAACGTTAGCCCAATATCTTGAAGTCTTTTGAAGATCTTCGTCAGAGATCTTTGGTCTCAGGAGGCTTTATCAACCTCAAGGTTCTCCTGGACGATAGGCCCGACTTTCAGACGTCTTTTTGAGATCCCCATCAGAGAATTCAAGTCTTCGGAGACACCGTTGACCACCAGGCTGGCCCAGAACGTTGGTCCGATATCCAGGAGTTTTCTGAAGAGCTTTAGTAGAAAACTTGGACGTCAAGAACCTCCATCGACCTTCAAGTTCTCCTAAATGATAGGCCCGATTTTGAGGCCCCTTTTGAAGACCTCTTTGTGAAAAATTAGGTCTTAGGAGACTCTGTTGACCACCAGACTGGCCCAAAACGTTGGCCAGATGTCCAGGTGTTCTTTGAAGATCTTCAGTAGAGAACTTAGGTCTCAGGAATCTCCACCGACCTCCAGGTCCTCCTGAATGATAGGTCCTATTTCCAGCAATCTTTTGGAGATTTTCATCAGGGAACTTATGCATTAGGACGTTCGACCGATTTTCGGGTTCACTGCGATAATATGCCCGATGTTCAGAAAGCTTTTGAAGATCTTCTCTAGAAAACTTAGGCCTTGGGAGGCTCTGCTAACCACCGGGTTGACCCAGAACGTTAGCCCGATATTCTGGAGACTTTTGAATATCTTCTTCAGAAATCTTAGGTCTCAGGAGGCTTCATCAATCTTAAGATCCTCTAGGACGATAGGCCCGATTTTCAGGCGTCTTTTGAAGATCTCTATCAGAGAATTTTAGGACTTGGGATACTCTTTTGACCACCAGGTTGGCCCAGAACGTTGGCCTGATGTCCAGGATTTCTCTAAAAATCTTCAGTAGAGAACTTAGATTCCATTAACCTCCATCAGCTTCCAGATTCTCCTGGATAATAGGCCCGATTTCCAAGCGTCTTTTGAAGATCCCCATTAAAGAACTTAGGTTTTAGGATGCTCCACAGATTTTTAGGTTCTCTTCGATCGTAGGACCGATGTTCAGAAGTCTTTTCAATCTCATGAGTCTTTTAAATCTTTTGAATTAATCAATCTTCTCCAGAGAACTTAGGACTTGGGAGACTCTTTTGACCACCAGGTTGACTCAGGATGTTGGGCCTATGTGTAGGATCCTTTCATAGATCTTTATCAAAAAATTTAGGCCTCAAGAGGCTTCATTCACCTCCAGGTTCTCCTGAATGATAGGCCTGATTCGCCCGATGTCGAGAAGACTTTTAAATCTTTTGACTCCTTCAAATTGATCAATCTTCTTCAGAAAACTTTGGACTTGGAAGGCTCCATCGACCTCTGGGTTCTCCTGGTTAATAGGCCTAATTTCCCGGCGTCTTTTGAAGATCTCCATCAGAGCTTAGGACTCAGGACTCTCAACCGATTTCCAGGTTCTTCTTGATGATAGGCCCGATATCCAGAAGTCTTCTGAAGATCTTCTTCAGAGAACTTAGGTCTCGGGGTACTTTGTTAAACGCTAGGTTGGCCAAGAAAGTTGGGCCTTTCGAAGATCTTCATAAGAGTATTTAGATCTTCTTGAATGACGCTATGTGTCGGAAGATTCTGTTGACCACTGCGTTGATCCGGAACAACAGCTCAATCTCCAGGAGACTTTTGAAGGCCTTCTTCAGAGAAAATGAGACTCAGGAGACTCAAATATCCTTAAGGTTGACCCTGAACATTGAGCTGCTGTCCAGTTCACTCGCGAATAACTTGTTAACGGAATTGATCAAGTGACGCACTTTCAAAGCTCTCTGAATGATTGGGAGCTTGAGATATTGACGCAATGTTCAGGTATCCTGATGGTTTTTTTTAGACTCGATCAATTATACATTTTTTTTAATATCATATTTCCTAATTCGAATAGGACACTCTAGATAACAATTCGTGATAAATAGTGAGGGTAAGTCTGAACGAAAGGAAAGTTTTACATCTCCCAGTTTCGGGCAAGAACGAAATCCTTGATCAGAGTGAGAGCGCGCAAAACGAGTATTGAAAAAAAGCATTAAACTCTTCTTTTCTACTCGTGGAATCGCTCTTTAGAAGGAAGAAAGTGTTTTTACGCTTACAGCTTTCGCAACGCTTTGGCGGCGAAACGAGGAAGTGGAAAAACTCCCTAGACGTTGAATGGATTGATTAATGTTTAAACCTTTTTCACCATCCCACATCAAACTACTCCACTAAGAATCAAGAAGAGGGAAAATTGAATGCAGACTAATCGAAATTTTTAATCCAGAAATTCTTACCTTCATTTTTCTAAATCCTGGATGCTTACAACCTTGACCCGGGGTTCCGCTTTCTCTTACCACAACCAATCTAAAAATTGTAGCTCTATTTCGCAGCACCACTTCATTTATTTTCTTCTTTAGGAATCATTTTTTGGCTTCTCCCTACCCCGTGCAACCCAGCTCTCTCTCTCTCTCTCTCTCTCTCTTAACTCTTCCAGCTACTTCATCCACTCCTCACCCCGACCATTTCCATTCAAAATCCACTTTATTCTCCCTTCCGTACTCTTCTCTTTCTCTTCGTCACCTCTGCGTCACGAATATCCTCTTCTTTATCCATCAAAACCTGCATTCTCTTGGCCCTTCTTCCATTCCGAATTTTAAAACTCTACTCTATTTGCTGTCCTTTTTAAACTTTTTTAGGCACTCCGGCTCCCCGTCACCTTTCACCATCCTACAGCAGCTGTTATAGCTTGAATTTGAGATTTTTCCCCATCTTTCCTAATTTTTCTTTGCTCTCATCTCTTCCTCTATTCTCTGCTATTATCTACCCCTTACTTGCAAACCACATTCAAACCTTGTTTCGCATCTTCCTTCCTCCCATTTCGAACAACTTTCTCCTCCTTCTCAGTTTCTCTAAAAAATTTCAGGATCTTTTCAGTTGCCTGACCACCATTTTCTCTCGCCCTATTCCTTCCTTCAGGATATAATCAGGACAGCTCCAGCTCACCCCCATGACCCATCTCAGACATCTTTCATACAGACTTTTCACACTCTCATGCATCTTCCACCGTGACTTATGCACCGATGTCTCTCATCAGCAGAGAGCGGACGAGCCCAGTCTGAGGTAGCGCACCGAGCCTAGGCTCGGCTCCCTCATTGAAGAGAACCGCCGCATGGAGGAAGTGGGAGGGAGAGCGCGCGCCGGGCATAGTGCTGTCCGCTAATCACAGTCACTGATATTCAAATGCTCGTGCGCGCTCTCCCACCACTTTTCCTCATGCGGCGGTTTCTCCGCAGCGAGGGAGCCGAGCCTAGGCTTGGTGCACAACTTAAGACTGGGCTCTTCCGCTCTCTGCTTACCAGGTTCCTAATCTCTTCCTCTCCCTTTTCACCTTCCACTTTTATGCCCTTAATTATGATATTCTGTGTCCTCTTCGTCCTTTCTTCCCCGTCCATTCACCTTTCAACCTCCTTCAGCCGCAAATGCAACCTTCATTCTCCTCACGCATACTCGCCACACACTCTTCTGTTTCACCGCTACCCCCAACCTCTTTTACCTTGTGTTTATTTCTTATTTCAAGTTTGCTCATTCTCTCTTCTAACGCTTTCATTTCCCTTTTCCATCCCCCTCATTCTCCCTCAGCCTGTTCTCTATGCTTCCTAATTAACTCTAAATATATTTGAAAATATGGAAAATATTCTGCGCCATATGTCGACCCAATAGGGAAAATTACCTCAAATTTCGAATATTTTTGATTGATATTCAAAAGCCTTTATATCCCCATGAAATTATTCCTGACAACAATTTCGCTTGTTTACGAACCTGTCAGCGGCACCTCTGGATATCCGAAAAGCTTCTTATCTTTTACTCGGTGCACATTCGTTATTCAATTATCCGCTGAGAAAGGCAGGCATGATTTACGTTAGGGTCTGTCATCCAGGAACATCTTTTCCAAGAAATAATAATACGAAAATTTAATACACGTGCACATTAATATCAATTTACCGCTTTTCGTACTTTAATAGGAAGTTTCACTAGAGCTCATCTATTTCAAATGCTTTCTTGTGCTGCATTCTCACTTAATATGACATAATTAAATTAAAGTTCAAAGAGCTTCAAATATCTTCCTTATTTATAAATATTTAGCTATTATTAATTTTACAGCAGCTTATTAAAATTATTAAGTTTTAAAGGCTTTATTCAAGAAATATCTTTCTTATTGAACTGCTCATATAATGGAAATTTTTTCTTTGATTGACGTAATTATTTTAAATTCTCATATGGATTCCAAGGAAAATCTCTCGAAAAATTTTTAATTACGGAATTTCCATTTTAGTTGATGAAATTATTAATAATTTCTCACAATATTCAGTAATTTTGAAATAGTTGTAGAATCAATTGGCTTGAATATATATTTAAATATTGTTTTAAGTCCAATCAGTTTTAGAAAGACACTGTGTAGAAATTCATGAAACTATAATCCAAAACTGTTATTCAATAAAATTTTATGATCTATACAGTGACTATTTTTCATTACATTATACAAAATGTACAAGACCTAAACTGTGTCGTATTCAACATGCAATCATGACAGTCATTGATACCAAGTATCATCAGGGCTGTACAGTCACCTAAGTCACTTTTAGTCACTTTTTTTTAAATCACTTTTTAGTCACTTTTTCTAGATAAAGTCACTACAATCACTTTTTAAAATGAAAATATCATTTTGGCCATTTTCATTTAATAAATTAACCCACAGATTAACCACTACTGAATTAAGGTCTATACCCATTCCTGAATTTCCTTAAATTATTTCAAAGTATTTTAGAGTATTTCAAACATTCAAAGGAATTTTCAGGTATCAATGGATCTTTTTTGGATTTTAATTTTTTTGTTGAATTTATCCTCAAGGCTTCTAAATTTACCCTTAATTCTGATGAATGTTATTAGATTCTTATTTACTTATTTTATTCATCCTCATTTACCGAAATACCTTTACATTTCAGAAATTCGATCCATTCATTTGAATTATTTTAAATTCATCTTATTTCAAATTGTCATTAATTCTACTAAATTCCCCCTGAATTCTCTTGAATTTTTGTGATTCTTTTTGGATTTTTCTTAATCTACTCTAATTTCACTGAAATCAATGGAATATTTTTAATTTTCTTCAATTAATTTGACTTCACTTGGAATTCACTCTAAATTCCTATTGATTTATCATGAATTCTTTGGACTTGACTTGAATTATTTTTTAGTTTTCCCTTAATTTTCCAAATTTACCCCGGATTCTTTGGAATTTTCTTGAAACCCACTGAATTTAATGGATCTTTTTAGAAGATTGTAGGGAATTTTCAGAAGATCTCAATAATTTGAAAGGATTTCGAAGAATTTTAAAGATTTTAGGGTATTTTTCAAAATTCCAAGGAATTTCCATGTTTAAATGGACTATTTTTGGATTTTCAATTTCTTTTCAATCCACCCTGGAGGCTTTTAAATTCATCTCAAATTCTTATAAACTTTATCAGATTTTTATTCACTAATTCTATTCACTCTCATTTATCAGATTTTTTTTCTAAATTTTGATCCATTCACTTGAATTATTTCAAATCCATCTTATTTAGAATTCTCCCTGCATTTTCTCTAATTCCCGTAAATTATTTCAAATTCATCTTATTTGGAATTCTACCTGAATTCTCTTGAATTCCCTTAAATTATTTCAAATTTACTCAAATTTTACTGAAATCAATGGAATATTTTGAACTTTTTTCCAATTAATTTGAATTTATTTGGAATTCACCCTGAATTCCTATCAATTTATCATAAATTCTTTGGATTTGACTTGAATTTCTTCTAGTTTTCTCGGAATTTTTCGGATGTACCCTGAATTCTTCAAAATTTTCTTGAAATCCACTGAATTCAATGATTTTTTTTAGGATTTTCAAATTTTTTGAAATCACCCTGAAGACTTTTGAATTCATTCTGAATTCTCATGGATTGCATCAGATTCTTATTTATTTTTAGTAACTCTCTTTCTCAAATTACTTTTTAGTCGCTTTTAAGATAAAGTCACTATAATCACTTTTTAAAATGAAAAGTTCACTTTGCTCACTTTTCTTTCAATAAATTAACTTACGGGTTAAGCACTATTGAATTAAGGTCTATACGTATTTCTGAATTTTTTTGAATTTTTTGAAAATATTTCAGGGTTTTTCAAAAAATTCGAGGAATTTTTTGCAATATTTTAATAATTTGGAGTGATTCTAAAGGATTTTGAAGATCTTAGGGTATGTTCAAAAATTCCAAGGAATTTTCAAGTTTTAATGGATCTTTTTTGGACTTTCCATTTTTTCAAATTCACCCTGAAGGCTTTCAAATACACTTTGAATTCTTATGAATTTTATCAGATTCTTATTCACTAATTCTGTGGACTTCCATCAATGGTAATTGTTTATTATTTCATAGATTTTGATCCATTAACTTGAATTATTTTTAATTTATCTTACTTAGAAATTCTCATAACTTTTGTTGAATTCTCCCTGAATTCTTTTGAATTCTCTCCAATTATTTCAAATTCACTTCGAAATACTGAATTTTTTCAAAATCTTTGGGATTCTCTTGAAATTTTTCAATTTTCTTGAATTCTTCTAAATTTAATCTTGTTTTTCATTGGAGATTCATCATTTAATTTAAAGTTAACTTTTTTAGTGGAAAATTCAACTGTTTGGTAGAAAATTTATGTATTTTATTGATAATTTGTCTTCATGTTGCGAAAATTGATCTTCTTGCTTGAAGATTCATATTTTCGAGCTGGGTATAAAACTGTTTTGTAGAAAATTCGTCCTTTTGGCTTAAAAATTAAACATTTTGGATGGAATTTTTCTTCTCTATTGATTAAAAAATCTTTCTTGGTTAAAACTTCAACTCTTTTGTTGAAAAATTTGTCTTTTTAGTTTTAAAATTCATCTCTTTCGGTCAAAATTTCATGTCTTTGGTTAAAAATGAGTCTTTTTCAGTGGAAAATTCAACTATTTGATAAGAAATTTACGTATTTTATTGATAATTCTTTTTTTTAGGTCAAGAATGAATCTTCTTAGTTGAAAATTTATTTTTTTGTTAGAAAATTAATCCTTTTAGTTGGACATTCATATTTTCGGGTATTTCTGAATTTTTTTGAATACTATAAAAATATTACAGCGTATTTAAAGAAATTCGAAGGAATTTCAAAAATATTCCAATAATGTGAAGGGATTTTAAAGGTTTTGAAGATTTTATGGTATTTTTAAAAATTCCAAGGAATATCCAAGTTTTAATGAATCTTTTTTGCATTTTCCATTTGTTAAAATTCACCCTGAATACTTTCAAATTCACCTTGAATTCTTATGAATTTTAATTAGATTCTTATTCAATAATGCTACTCACTCCTTGTAATGGTAATTGTTGCTTATTTTACTAATTTTAATCCATTCACTTGAATTATTTTTAATTAACCTTATTTGGAATTCTCATCAATTTTTTTGAATTCTCCCTGAATTCTTTTAAATTCCCCTAAATTATTTTCAATTCACTCCGATATACTGAATTCTTTAAAATTTTTCGGAATTCTATGAAATTTTTTTTATTTTCGTTGAATTCTTCTAAACTGACTCCAATTTTACTGAAATCGATAGATTATTTTGGATTAAAAAAATTTTTTTTCACTTAATTTGAATTAATTTGGAATTTACCCTGACTTCCTCTCAATCTATCCTGCTTTTTTGGAATTGCCTCGAATTTTTTTCAACTCTCCCTTCATTTTTTTATTTGTCCTAAATTTTTTGGAATCCTCTTGAAATCCACTGAATTCAATGGATCTTTTTAGGATTTTCAAATTTTCTTAATTCACCCTGCAAACTTTCAGTTTCACCTCGAATTCTTGTGAATTGTATCAGATTCTCATTTATTTTTAGTCACTTTTTCTTCTCAAATTACCTTCTAGTTACTTTTTTATGATACAGTCACTATAAACACTTTTTAAAATGCAAAGATAGCTTCAATTCCTCTTATTCAAATAAATTAACCCACAAACCTGATTATTTATTTGAAAGTTGTTAAACAAACGTAAGATATGTTTTCAATGAAAATCAAGAGAACCAATCATTAGACAGTTTTGTAGTTGAGAGTTTGACGAATTAAAGAAATCAGTGAAAGATTAGTGAAAGCAATTTAATTCCTTAAAAAATGATAATCTGTCAGCAGACAAAATTTTCATCGGTATGTCAAAAACACATTCTAAAATTTTGTATCTCAAGAAAAGCAAGTGAGTTGTGAGAAGGCTAATTAAGAAACTTGTTTTTAATATTGTCCCTCGTAAAAAAATACTGCAGAACTTTTGCTATGAAACCCATTTACTTTTTGCATTATTCAGCTCGTACTGGTATTCACCTCGAGTTGGTTTCCTCTACGTAAAGAATGATTAATCTTGAGTTTGAACTAAATCAAAATTTTTAAATGAAAACAGTTGTACTCTAAAGTTTAGATAAATTAAGTATATTGAACACAAAATCTCTCGATGTTGAAAAGTGAACAATTTTGAAATAAAATTCTTTGGAATGTTTTGAAAATGTTACCGTAGATATTCAAGATTGAGCAACTCAAAATGAGGAATTCATGTTTTGGAAAAGTAAAACTTCTGACTTTTACAATTTTAGAACCGCAAATATATCTAATTAAATATTTGTCTATCTATTTCTCCCTTTTTTGAATCAATCTAAAAATTTTCAGGTTGTATAATTTCAAATTGAGTTTTAAAAATAAAAAAGAAGAAATTACATTTTTATTTTCTTTCCTAAACGAAAAGTCGTTTCAAATGGTATAATTCTGTGATTAAATTTTTTCACAAAAATTGTCATCAAAACAGTTGACACAGATTATTTTATACGGGAAATCAATACTGGGGTTCGTAGCAAATAGGTTAAATAGCCTCAGACTATATTGATCGTCAGCTCGTTACTCACACTTCTCGCGATACTTAAGGACTCATTAAGGCAGTTGTTCACGATTTTCTGTCTTTACGGCGTACACGTTTCATTAAACTAAATTTTAATAAAGTTTCTTCATGGACTTGTGGTTCACTTCTCACGCTTCGAATAGGTGGACAAAATTAGTTGAAATTGTTTAACACACTCAGTATGTCTTTTTGTATACGTAAAGTGTGCGCAAAATGTTTTTTTTTCGCCTGGAGACGAAGCGTGCGCAAAGTAGCATTACACGTAAACTTCACACTCGTGGGAATTTAAAACTCTACGCCTTTGATACACAATATACTATTTCATATCTAGAAGAACACTTTATTAATCAGACGATGTTGAAATTACGTTTCGTATATTGAATACATTGAAATGAAGTTTTTTTGGCTTGAAATGTATTTCTTTACAGAATTATCATGATTTATTAGTCGAAAATTCGCCATTAATAAAAGTAAGAGTCTTCGTTTTGAGCAAGACACTTTTGTTTCTTAATGCAAGCTGAAGGCTTTATTTACGGCATGAATTATTCAATTCAAATTGAAATGCATCCACATAAAATATTCATTCTAAGTGAATTTCAACGTTTCGGTCTTCCCCCTTTTCTTACTCAGTCCACTGCTTAGCCTCTTTTTCATTCTTCAGAGTCTTGGTGACAGACCTGCCTCAAGAGTGAATGCGAAGTGTATGCTCGGAAATAAGCTTTTTAAGCTCGTTTTCTGGCTTATTGCCCTCCACATCTGGCACAAACTCTAGAGGTCAAGAACAGAGTCGAGAACAAATTACGATCTTGCATTTTTTACAATAAAAAAAAAATTATAACAGGAATTGTATTTAGTCTTGAGTAGCATAACACGTTTTGAAGTACATGTCTTATTTTCATATAGATCTGCATATAAAAAGAATAAATTTCCTGCTTTTCAGACACTTTTGTATCTACGAAAAGCTACGAAGACTCCTTTTGAAGAAGCCTGTATATCATAAAAATTAGATGAGTTTGAAAGCATATATTATGTTTTCGAAAAAAGGCTCTCCTTTTCTATATAATAAGATGTTCATTTTCGGCCACTAGTATCTAGAAAATGCAAACTCTGTTCGCTACATCATAGATCACATGTTCTTACCACCTTGATTAAAAAGTTTTAGGACTTCATTTTTAAAATCAAAAATACAAGTTTATTCATCATAATCGATATTGTCCC
>JAUMHM010083421.1:0-13319 GCA_032362435.1 Melikaiella ostensackeni
CCCCACTCACGCGGAAACGACGTATCTTCACAGGCATAATGCGGCCCTAAGAGTGCTTTATTACCATCTTTGTCGCTTTTATGGTATGAACTGCGACCCTGCTCTGCCTAACGCTCCCAGAGAGATAGAGTCAATTGTCCAGAACAACTTGTGCAAAATTTACGGGAATTTCGACTCCAGGCTAAACGTTGCACACTTGAGGCCTGACATTGGCCTTGATAAAGAGGAAAAAACGATGTTTGTTATTGAATTCTCGGCTCCAGCCGACGTCAACATCATAGTCAAGGAGAACGAAAAGGGAAAGAGGTATCGAGACCGTATACGAGAGCTGCAAGGAGTGTACAAAGAACATTCAGCTAAAATGATTGTCCTTGTCATCGGTGCTCTCGAAGGCGCGAAACCATCACTGGTTCATAACATCGAAGCCACACCTGCGTGCCAGAAGAATGCCAAAGCACTTGAGAGATGGATGCAAAGAGCTATCATTCTTGGATCGAACCGTGTCCTTAGGACTCACGAGGGTTTCGCCGGCCCTTCATCGTGATTTCACCGTTCCCTGTGGCGGCCCATCTGATGGTTGTGAGGCGTGGCCATGGGTGTGATTTACCGCGGTTCTACTGGGAGCCGGTGTCATTTTTATGGATGGTAGTCGCTCCCAGGGGGACACTGCGGTGGTTGTTTGACCAATTTTTAAATTATATATATTAACAAAATTGAGTGCAAAACTGAAAAAAAATGTTTCGGCAACAAGGAAAGGACCTGCCACAGTGCCTATATATAATCTACAAAATCAGCCCCTCCTTGACAATTAACTCGTGTAACGTTTCACGTAGTACCTTTGGTAGGTAAAATACCAGATAATGCCCAGGAAGAAATCCGATACAAAATTTAACCTTTAGCTTCCATATATTTAAAAAAACCTACACCTAATGCTAGAAGAAAGGGTCTTATAACTGACAGCACAAATTTCGACATTTTCTATGGTCTACTAAAGATCTATGAACAAAACTACCCTCTCATACCAGCTGTCTTTTCTGTCAATACTTCGACATGTGTCTTAGTTAATACTTTGAACAGGATTAAGTTTGAATCTCTACCAACTTACACATTTTCTGTCAAACGTTCTCTTTCTTTCAAAGATCACATCACAAATACTATAATTCCTAACGATCATATCATGGCTTCCCACGATATTTCATCGCTCTCCAAGCCCGTTGATGAATATTTTAGCGAAAAAGTGTATACATTTTAATTATGATTTTATGATGGAAATTAAAGTTAAATTAATACTGTTTAATACAGTGAGGCAAACTTGAATATTAAAGACATTTTACTTCTCCCCTGTGAGTACAATCGTTTTCGACGCGTGGTGATCGCGGCAAACGATCAAAAAGCTTCGTTTAGTGAAGGTTATGGGAAAGCACGTGTTGCAAGCCTACGCCAGTAGAGTGCAAATAATAAAAACAAATAAAATGAATGCATTTGCGTATTCATTCGAATATCAGGATGCCGGACAGAGAGTATAACTTCAAAAATGCTGTCAAAAGCGTATTCTACTCCGACAAAATTATGAAACAATTTGTAGGATTTTCAATTTAAAACAATGTCACAGAATCCTTCAATATTATCTTACAACTTTTATACTTTCATTAATAGGATCATAGACGTAAGGAACTGTGGATTGATACATCAAACTGCCTGTGTCTGTATATAGTAATTTTGCGTTAATACCAAACATGTTCTGAGTATAATTATGAAAAAAATCATAATTTTTTTTTTTATACGTGAAAACTGTGAATCTGGTATAAATTGGCTTATTGCAATTATTTTTTATTTTACTCATTTCAATGGTAACCATGTCTTCACCAAATATGGTGCTACTATGCTGCATAAAGATAAGTCTTTACGAAAATCATAAAGTTGCTCGAGATACACTATATCCACTCTAAGAATATAACCTCTGGTGAATCATCAGGAATATTGAAAAATTTTCGTTCATTGTCAAAATTTCCGAACCATTAAACATCTTTATATGGTAAATATTCGCTATTTTCTGCACCATATTTGTTGTTAATATCAAAGTACATAACGTAAGACTCTGGTTTGTTTGGATTGAAATCTGATTCCTTAAATCTATTGTTGGCCTTTGCATATCTATTTGCGCATTGGAAAACTCCACCCCGAATGCCTCTTCCAATAAATGACAGCATTTCCACATCAGCAGCCTTCAACATTGCATCAAAATGGAATCGCGGTGTTGTATAATACCTAGTGTAGTGGATCCAAACTATATGTTAAAAAAAAGTTTCTCCAAAATGTTGGAAAATATCAGTCAAAAGTGAAACATCGTTTTCGAAATATAAGTCAGAATAGTCACCCATAGTTATCAAGTTGAATGGTTCCCAAACTCGCTGATAATCTTCTTCTGAAATATTTGATTCATTCAATTGAGAATAAAGAGACTCTTTTGATGGTAATTGGCTTTCCTGTAATTTTTTCCAACTCTCAATATAATTATAAGAAAAGAAACCTTTCCTTGTAAATATATCAAATTCATCGTTACTTTTATAATATTTTCTCCTAATTTTTTTTCATCGTTATCTAAATATGTTGCTAGCTGTTCCAGCTTGAATCTAAAAGCATCGGTAAAGCTAAAGATATACTTCGACGACTTCCAGAACATGAAAAAGTTTCATTGAATGGAATTCCGGATGAAACTTCGTAAAGGACTTAAAACCAGTCTGGTTCATCATCAGACTTATAATACACCGGACTTTGATCAGTTGACAAAGCGGTGCACTAAATAAAAACATGCGAAGGAATTTTGGGAGCTCACCTTACTCATTGCAATTAGAAAAATTTGTTATAAAATTAATTGGTGCATGGAAGACCAATTAGAGAAAATCTAACGTGAGTGTTCATATTCATGTTAAGAATTTGTAAAAAATTGTTCCTGGAAAAAGGTAAACAATGTTTAATGATTATCCAGGAAAGATGCATTGTTAGGTGGAGGGAGTGTCATGGCTCGGCCAAAAGCGCGGAGTTACAATATTGACATTTAATTATTTCAATGAAAAATGTCGAACAATAAAGTAGTGTGTTACATAAAACGATATAGGTTGATAAGTCTCAATCAGCAGTGGCGTACATAGGGAAAATACCGACAAAGGCAAAAATTGAAATTGCGCCCCTGCGCAATACACTTACCACTCGCTCTTCTTTTTTTCTTTAATCCATAAGAAAAAGTTTTTAGTTTCACTGCACCAATTTGGAGCCACGGAGCGTGTGCGCCCGGTGCAAGTGTCTTGCCTGCCACTCTTATTTAGCACAATTCTTATTCTTATTCACTTCCTAACTCAAAAATGCATCTTTTCTGAATAATCATTTAACATTTTTCATCGTTTCACAGAACTGGTATTTCACGAATTCTCAACATATATATGGCATTCACGTTGTCTTTTCTCGACTTGGTCTATCATAATGTCTTCATAAAAGTAATCCTTTTCTACATTACAAATTATTGTTTATTCACTTACATGCATATGATTATTTGTGACGACTTACATATTTATATGTCTGCATATTGCTTGGTGTTAGGTTTTTGATCAGTGGGCCAGTACTGGCTTGTAGTGCTTCGAAGTACTGGAATTCGGTACAGTCGCAGTTTAGTATGCCAGAACTGGTTCTGTACTGGCAAACTGCTAGCATGCTGAAATTCCTGAGTTAATTTTGAAAATCATTGAAACTCACTTAATTGTTTTTAGGACGCATATGCATTATCCATACACCATCATCCGACTGCATAGCGTCCGAATATTTCTTATAATTACAAAAATGTACATTTCAGTCAAAATTTATGGTTAATTTTAACACTCGCTATTGCTGCACTTTAATGGTAAAACAAAAAAGTTATTTAAAAAGATAAATATCAATTGAATGGAAGTTATAACGCTAGCCCTTTCAATCTAATTTTATTTTAGTAGCATTCAACTTCGGCACGGTACCACGAGACTGATTTTACCAACATAATCGAAATCATAATCGTATTTCCAAATTGCCAGGGCGCCAGATCTTTCTTGGGTCAGTTTCTCAAAAATAACCAAATATACATCGTTACAGCAAAACGCTACATCTTAGTGATAAATTCCACTTAAAAATTATATCGAGTGACTCAACTCAAACTTCACAGCTCGAGGTACGATGTACCGGATCAATTTCCGACTAGCTTAACTTCCAGGAATCGGTAGAAGGGGCAGTGCGAAAGCAATAGGTTTCTAATTCCAGAAATAACTACCAGCCAATCATGATGGATAACAATTACCATTTATTCAGAAATCATGTTAAATGGCACTAGTGCCAATTTACATTTGCAATAATTCTTAGGATTATTCATAATATACATGATGAAGTTCTAAGGTTTTCAGTTTAAACAATTTCTATATTTATCAATATCTTAACCTAATACTCCTTTCATTCGGTACTTCCAACTGTTTTGGCCTTAACAGGGGGAACAGTATGAATTTGGGAAAACGCCATAATATTCTGGATTCACTAAATTTGCGTAAACAATCAGGGCAGCAGAAATTCATATGAGATATCAAAAAATTAGGGGTCCACAAAACATTCTCAGAAAGTGAGGCTCATGTCAGACTTCGCAATAATTTTGCACATTCGAACACAATAAGAGAAGACCTGTAACACAATATTCGTTTATCAATGAATGAAGGTTACCCTAGGCGTAGTTTTGTAACAATGTCTGTTTGATGTATGATGATCTTTATCAATAAGATATATCACCTTCGTCTTGAGTACTCCATTGGCGCGCTCAACTGGATCAGCCTGGGGATGGTAGGGTGGCGTTCTCGCGTGAAAGATATTGAATTCTTGAGCTAGGGCTGGGGGAATATTATTCATGAATCCGGTTACATTGTCAGTTATGAATACCTATGGGGTACCCCAACGGTTAATGACGAGTTCCTGAAAGCTTTCGCGGACTTGCTTGCCGGTCGCCGAACGCAGGGGCACAAATTCAACCCACTTGGTGAACAAGTCCTGGATCACTAGCACATATTTATAGCCAAGAATACCGAAGAATCCGGCTGGAGCTTTTTGGTCCACTTTACAAGTCTGGCGAATTTCGCACTCTCTCACGAAACTAGTTACATCACGGTCACAACCGGGCCAAGAATAATTGTTGGCGATTTGCATGTAAGTTTTTGCAGTTCCCAAATGACCGGCTTGGGGGTCGTCATGGGCTTCTTCTAAAATCGACTCTCGTTCTTCATCAATAGGGACAAGTTTTCATTCGTTTAAATCCCGAACTAACGTTAAAATGACGGGATCAGGTCAATAATGATGTAGTTTATTGTCTACGATGCGCCAATACGAAATATTTCTGGGAAATCAGTGACAGCTAAGCAACGTCATAAGTACCAAGAAGGAGTGGGGCTGGTTAGTAAATTGATTTCTTCTGTTTCGGGTGTCGCGAAATTTTCTTCGGAAGCCTCATGCTTTCCAGACAGAGCATTGGGGACATGATGCATGGATCTCTTACGGTGTAAGATTTCGAAGTCGTATTTAAGTAATGATACAGCCCATCTAGCTAACCTTTCCGTAGAGTTTCCTGAATTATGCAACCAGTGAAGGCTGCTATGATTCGTTATGACCGTAAAGTGCATCGGTTAAACAAGCTCTAATTTCTTCGAAGGCAACCTGTTGTTTTTCTGTCCAAATCCAGCATTGTTTCTTCCTAAGTAACCAAGTAAGAGGAGCCGCTAAAGTTGCGTAGTTCGGAATGAACCTACGTTACCACGATGACACCAAGAAAACGTCTGATTTTTCTCAAGTTTCGCGGGATAGGGTATTTAAGGATCGGCGCTATTTTATCTGGGTCTACTTGTAAACTTCTTCCGTTCACAAGATAGCCCAGATACTGAACTTGGGACACGCAGGATTCACATTTATAAAGGTTAATTTCAAGTCCGGCTTCTCTTCGTTTAGTAAACACCTTAGACAACCATTCTACGTGCTCCTTATCGGGAATCTCTGGTAGTTCATTTTTCAAGAAGTCTTTGATTATTTCTGCCTCCCGTAAAGTTAATTCACTTAAACCACAGGATCTGTCTCCAAACCATTCTTCTATTCCAAACCGTAGATTTGATTGGGATCTCCTTCAAAAAACCATTAAGGGTCTACGAAATCTACCTGCATTGTTCTTGTTTAATTCTATTGGGGACAAAACTTCTTCCGAAACTACTACTAAACTGCCATTAGCTACTTAAACTAATCCACTATTAGGTTCAACTTGCAAGTCTAATTTTCTAGCGAGCCCCATACCTTTCAGTCCCATAAACGTTCTTGTCACACCGCCATCTATCATCGCTTTTATTGGGGGGGCCTAAAATACGGAGGGTAACATACATTAGAGGTTCGGGATCGGTCCATGGGGTGGGTGCATATTGAATTTCAAGAAGGTTAAAGGCTGTGATAGGAATAGAGTGATCGGGAGTGGTAACGATAGTAGGATCCGTGGTAACGCTAACAGGATCAGCATTATCGTGAGGATTGATAACGCTAACGGGATTTGAGCCTTCGATAGGGTCAGGAATAATCTCAGGAATGGGTTAGACTCAACATCGGTAGAAGGATAGAAACTTGAGCTTCCTTGGGGTCTAATGAGCGGAAAATTTGGATCAGGATTTGGAAATGGGTTTGCGAGAGTTAAACTGATCTTCCACAACTCTCTCCTCACTCAAAAAAGTCTTGAGTGGAGTTACGGGTTTGGAATCTATTAAGGAATTACTATTCGAGGACTCTTTGGATAAGGCAGGAGTCGCTTCAGTCCTTTTCAACGACTCCCTTCCGCGTTTCTCGAACATTTGTGACAAGAGGGTTGTGTCACATCTCTCCTACTACAAGTGAAGCAAAAAATTCTCTTTTTATCTTTACAATTTTGGTGATAGTGACCCTCCTGGTCGCACTTCCAGCAAATCAGTGGTTGGTTCGAAGATCTAATTACATCTTTATCAGAACCCCCGGGAAAAAATAGATTTGTAGGTGATTCGGAATTTTTGGTATTATTTTTAGGATTTTTCTCATTCGAAATTCTATAATTAGGGTGAGGGTTGGGCTTTGAGATAGGCTTAGTATCAGGGTTTCGATTGAGAACAGGATTACAGTTAGTCTTTGGATTAGGAGTTCGCGATGAATCAGTCTCCTTTGTCAGAAATATTTCTTCTGACGGATCATCCTATTTGTATTGGTTCCTCGTCTAGGAAAGCTATTATTTCTCTACGCCTAGCTTGTTGTCTATAATTGAGCTCATGATAAGCCAGATCTGGTGACACAAACGCTCGGGCTCAGGTGGTGATCTGAACTTCCTAGCAACTCTACGCCCTTCCTCCGCCGCATAGTGGACATAATTTTCTATGGCGGACCTTCGAATAGAATGATGGTAACATGGTAGTAAGTCACGATGTGCGTAAGTTACTTCATCATATTCTGACAAAAACGGGAGTAGACAAAGCGAGTCATCATCATCTACAGTTACCATGACGCGACCGTTTGCTTTTCTAGTTAGGAACATATCAGGATCCTCATAACGTGATCTAAAGAGATTAATATTCCACTTCCTCATTATTTCGTGGGTAGTAGTTAAGGGAGAAGGTGGGAAACTGTGAAGCGTGTAAGAATTGGGACAGTAACCTTGGTAACTAGAACGATTCTGGTGGGGATAACTTTGAGATCGCTGACTATGGTTGAAAGAGTGAGCATCTAAAACTGAGTCGAAGGTTATGTAACGTCGATTAGGACGAAGGGCTGTGCTATGGTCACGAGGTTCATAATTATGATCCCATATAAAATGTTGGGATTCATGATTTGGATTATAGGGAATCCTATTTCTCGCATTCCGATGGCTACCTACATTCGACCTTGGGTAATCTTGACTAAAGTGGACCTGATAAGGGTTATCATCAGTAAAAGGAACATTTCGGGGGTTAATTTGGATACTCGAGGGGTTTTTATAACTAAGAGGTTGATAACGGCCTGTGGGAGGAGCGCAACAAAAGGTGCGGGGTATTCTAAAATAATAAAATGTTCGAAGACAGCAAGGATGATCATTACTGATATTTCTATAATCATCACGCTTATGCTTAATGAAATCACCACGCTCCCTACTCTCGGTCCTGCCAGCTTCTTTAAATCGGAGTGGGTAAGACTTGCGGTTACCCGAATGACATTCAATTCTCCCCTCAGGATAGTCATCATAGCCCCGAGGACCATCACAATCCCGATAATAAGCATGACTATCATTTTCAACATAACAATCAACATATCTATTCTCATATTCAGTCTCAGTTGGTTGATAGTATTTGAGGGGGATCCCCGACCTACACTCCAATCTTTGGAATTGTTTATCTTGATGATAATTTTTTATGTATTGTGCCGTTTGTCGAAACAAAAAAACGGGGGTTACTCTGAACTTCTGAACTTGCGGCTATTCGGACCGAATTATCTAATCACGTGAAATTCTGTAAAGGGAAGTTATTATCCTGATTTTTGTAGGCTACACAACCTGATTCTTTTGATTGTAACAGTTCAACTTGGACTTTATTTCCGTTAATCGACTCTGTTATTGGATCTCTACTTTCGGCATTTTTCGCGGGATCAAAAATGGTTTTGTCCGGGTTGACTCCCACACTTTTATCAGGCAAACCTAATTTTCGAGTATTCACGAATTCCTGCGCAGGATCGGCTTCGCTTCATGCAGCGCGTTCTAATCTAAAAAGTCATTCACGCAAAACAGGGGTCGCTTCGCCACTAGACAATGCATGATTCACCAATTCGATCTCGAGGTCTTCTCTGTTTGGTGAAAAGATCCAAGTGTCTTCGCTGTTGTCTTCATCAGCCATAAAAAGTCTGCAATAAGGTTTAACAATTCACGCAAACAACAGAATTGGGAAACGAAAGGTAGGTAACGATTTCGGGGAATACCTATAAAATCTACAAAACGTTTATGGTACACTTTTGTTGGATTGAGAGAACTTAGCGATTCTGTACCTACAGAATTTTATTTTCTAGACATTTTCGGGGATTTCAGGAAAATTCTTCCATTGTAACGGAAAGGGTAATTTTAAACCATTTTCAAAACATTTATGAGTCTGGAGTGTTTTGAATTTTTCTGAGTTATTTTAAAAGAACTCAATGTAACTTAATAGAAACCTTTTTCTTTTTCAACGCCCCACGTTGGGAGCCACTTTATAACGCTACTCCTTGTAATCTTATTTTATATTAGTAGCATTTAACTTCGGCACCGTACTTCAAGATTGATTTTACCGACATAATCTAAATCATAATCGTGTTCCATTATTGCCAGGGCGCAGACCTTTTTTGGGTCAGTGTCTTCAAAAATAACCAAATATACATCGTGATATCAAAACTCTACAGCTTAGTGATAAATTTCAGTTTAAAATTATATCGAGTGTCTCGACTGAAACTGAACAGCTCGAAATACGATGTACGGACTCAATTTCCGACTAGGTCAACTTCCAGAAATTGTTAGAGAGGGTACTTCGAAAGAAACAGGTTTCTAATCCTAGAGATAACTACAAACCAATCATGATAGATAACAATTACCATTTTTTTAGAAATCATTTTAAATGGTATTAGTGCGAATTAACATTTGCGGTGGTTCTTAGGATTATCTATAATATGAATAATGAAGTTCTAGGGATCTTAGTTCAAACAATTTCTATATTCATCAATATCTTAACCCAATACTCCTTTCATTTGATACTCCCGACTGTATTGGGCTTGAAAGGGGAAGGGGGCGGATCGCAGTAACTCGATAATTCAGATAACGCTAGATTGGAGCTCAACAAAGGAAACTCAAAATCAATTACTATACGGGGGTAACTCTATAAATTCGGGAAAAAGCCATAATATTTTGGATTCACAAAATTTGGGTAAACCAATCAGTGCAGCAGAAATTAATATAGGGTTTCGAAAAGTTAGGGGTCTACAAAACATTCACAAAAAGAGGGGCTTATGTCAGGCTTCGCAACAGTTTTACACATTTGAACACAATATGAGAAGCCCGATAACACAATATTCACTTATCAGTGAATGAGGGTGACGCTAGCGGGAGTTTTGTAACAATGTCTGGGGAACTCAATATACTGGAAATCTCAATCTAATCAATCTTAGGAAAACTCCATGACCACGCGTCAAGCTCGGTATTTTAATCTCAACTCGCTTTCTTGGCAAAAAAAATCACTATATATCATCAATAAATTCTGATCCATAAATATTTCAAATGCCATTAGAGCCAAAGCGAGCTATGCAGAACGCGAACAGGTGGAGGTTTCACAAGAGAATCTGAAGCAAGAGGACTCACCGACTGATTCGCCGCCAAACAGATCTTGTGACGATAAATCAGCTTCCTTGGAGCCAAGGCAGTCCTCTGAAGGTTACTCCGATCCTGTTTAGGACTTGCAGTGTGATGCCTGATGATTATAACTTTAAATATACAGAGATACTACATGAACGAAGTGGTCTCGATGGGGTCACGATGCGGAAAGAGAGCAAGTCTTAATTGCGGACTGACGACAGGGAAGTAGTATTATGAAGTTTAGTGGGACTTACAGCAATTAAGAGTCCCTTGAAATTTTTTGAATAACATATTTTATGGTCGTAGAGATGTTGGATCGTCGCCTTTTTTTCCTGGAGTATTCCCGGGCATGAGCTAACTCACAAACCAATCCCCTGTAAGTTTCAAGATTAGATTTGGAATCAAGCACAAGTCGAGTTTGTCGTCCGAGTCTGAGCTATAGAAGTCCCATCCTAACAGATAAAATTAACGAACGAAACCTTCTGGATGAGAGGCAGGACTGGATTCCCTACCAGGTGGATAAACCTCGTAAATGTTCCCGAAGCTTTTCTGGGGCAATCCAGGAACTCGCAGGCATTCCAGTGTTGAAAATCTTTCTCGAGGTTCGACACCATTCAATGTTGGCAAACTTTGATGGAAGAGGCGCGAGAGTTTGAATAGTATCTGTCACAGTATGAGCAGAATGTCAAGCTGATAGATCGTCCTGATGTCCCCTCCTAGTCGTTGTTGTCCTCGGAGATCATGTGTCGATGACGCCAAGCCTCCGACGGGATGACATATAATAAGGAGACATTGCGAATCAGCTACAAATATATTCTAACTAAATTTACATCAGTCTTGGAGTACCGTGTGACCCCTGAGCTCAAATCGTAAAATTATAAGAATTGATTCCGGCCAGAGAACTGCCTATTTGTGAGTTGCCAAGTGAACTGCAACGTCACAAAGTGTTAAATAATTATTACAAATATGACATTTTTGAGCATTACATTACAAATAAAATTTCCAACGCTATGAGGCTTCGAACCTACTTTTGTACTTAAATCTGTCGCTTAGCAATCACTAGTTTTAACCATTAACTTAATCTACGTAATCGAAAGTCAGTGAAAAACCTTCCTCCTAAGGCACAACTCAAAGAAGTTACAGAAAAAGTGTTTGAACTCTCGTTTTCTGATAAATTATTCATTATTACTCAAGTTTACGTAGATTCAAAATAAATTGACTATTACCGGGAACATAAATAAAATATGTTTTAAATAATTAATTTGAGTCAATTGAATTTTTTCCTCGTGTCGTATTTTGCTTTTCCACATTTAAGATCATTTTACGGAATTTGGCAATCACATAAAATGTCATTTTTCATAAACATTAACCATTTTGGACGACAAAACTTAGACATTTTATCGTGAACTGTGACAGTTTTTTGAATAAATTTCTTCAAAAATCTATATTGTAATGTTTCACTCCTTAGATGTTTTAGGCTATTCTCCAACTTTTGAGAATAAAATGAAATGTATTGTTTCTCAATATTCACAATTTCTCATCAAGATCGAAGTTAAGGTTTTTTTGCTGAAAAGAAAATTGTTTTTACGGTAGCTTTATTTATAATTTTCCGTCACATTAGACAAATTATTCATATTTTTAAACATATTTTTAACTCATTTTTTCGTTTTTAAAACATTTATACTATTGATATAGTACTGCTCCGATCGTCGAGCCAATTGTCAGGCAGTCCACAATGTTAGACTTTTGTAATACAAGATTCGTTTTTTTCCTCTCCACGCTTATTTTAGCTGTATCTGCACCTCGCACGGTCTATGCAAATGGAAAAAGGCGTATCTGTGTGAATAAAACTGCCCAGACGCGTCGTGCAGTTACATCTATCTGGCAAAATATCACATTGTCATGATACGGATCTGTGATGTAGTGTAGCTATATTTTGTAATTATATTATTCTTCATTGTCATTTTCTGTTGTAACTTTATTAATCTGTAATATAATGTGAATATATATTTTTATGTGAGAAGTGAAAGGTAAGTCAGAGCAAGTGATAAATTTCTTATTATTTAAAAGTTTCTGCTTTTAAATTCTTATCCTGATGAGAAGGAATTAGAGACCATTTTTTGGTAGTACGTATCGTTTTTATTTTATTCGTAATAATGCTATTTTTTGAATCAACAATTCAATTTTTCGGAAAAACTATGCGACACACAAAAAAGTTTCAAGAAATGAATTCTTGCTTCTAAGAAGACCCACAAAATCGTCTTCAAACTTCTGATAGAACTCACGGTTTTTCTTTTCAACATCAAAAATACTATTAAAAAGTCGAAACTTCCAATTATCAGCTAAACAACGCGAGATATAAAAAAAAGTTTAGAAAGGAAATTGTTCTTTTTAAAAAGGTCTGCAAAATCTTGTTCGACCATTTTTAATGGAACTCACCGTTCTTCTATCAAACATTGGAAATACTATAGCTTGAGAGGTATATTTGGCCAAGTTGGGGTATGGCCAACTATAAAAGGGTAATTTTCTTTAAATACTTGAAATGGGTTTAAATATAATTGAAAGGTCGATTTTTCCGAGTTGAAGTGCGGCCAACCATAAGCGAGTGGTTTTTCAAAATACTAGATAATTGAATGAATCAAATAATATCTGTTTATTCAGATAATAAGTTTCTTTGCTGTTTCATTCGTACAATGTTTTAAAAATAGTTATAAACCGAATTGCCATAATTCTAAATGCTATTCTGATATAAAAATAGAATTGAATTAAATATTAAATAATTTTTCATCAAATTTATCGCTGTACATTCTTTTAGTAGCCTACTGTCAAAGTTTCAGTCAATTCCCTTCATAAGTTTTGTTTTGATAGCCTTTGGAAGCGAGCGTGTCGGTCAGTTTTACAAAAATGGAAAAAGAGCAATATCGTTCGG
>JAUMHM010083422.1:0-13318 GCA_032362435.1 Melikaiella ostensackeni
TAAGGACAGTATAACTAACATGATTCTCTTGTCGTAGGTGTGCAGGATAAATGGAGCTTGAAAATCATATTTTATTTGATATACAATTTTCTATTAATAATCAAATCGCAACGCCAGGCAAGAGATTTAAATATTTCTATACTTAATGTGTGAAATGTTTTGAAATCTTTTGAAGATTTCACAAAGATTTATTTATCCTTTAATTTACGTACGATTTTAAGTTCAAGTTAATGTTTGTTTCAAATGTTTGAAGTATTTTGCAACTTTTTGAAACTTTTAAGTTAACGTTTGTTTGAAATCTTTAGAGCATCTTGCAATCTTTTGAAATATTTTGAAATCAAAAAAGATTGCTTAAAGTCTTTGTAAAATCTTTAAAATCTTCCTGAAATCTTTGATTTTTTCGTGAATTCTTTGGTTTATGTAAGATTTTTAGTTCAAGTTAATATTTGCTTCAAATGTTTGAAGTTTTTTGCAATTTTTCGAAATCATTAAGTTAACGTTTGTTTGCAGTCTTTGAAGCATCTTGCAATCTTTTGTAATCTTTGTGAAATATTTTGAAATCTTAAAAGATTTCTCGAAATCTTTCAAAAATGTTCGAAATCTTTCTAAAATCTTCGAAATCTTCGTAAAACCTTTGTAATATTTCTGAAACCTTTGAATTTTTTGTGAATTCTTTGATTTATTTAAGATTTCAGTTCAAGTTAATGTTTGTTTCAAATCTTTGAAGTGTTTTGCAATTTTTTAAAGTCTTTATGACATCTTGGAAACCTTTATGAAATCCTTGAAATCTTTGTGAAATATTTTTAAATCTTTTGAAAATTTCACAAAAATTTAATCATTCTTTAATTTGTGTAAGATTTTTGTTAAATTTAACGTTTATCAAAGATGTTTACACGTAAATTTGTTTCAGGTCGTAGTTTAGGACGCATGTAATATTTTTTCTGTTCCTTGACATATACTCTATGACGGAATTTGGTTTTATAATACTAAAATAATGTAGAGAGATTTTAAGGAAGAACTCCATTTGGTAAATTTTATGGTAATGGTTTCAAGTTTATTAGTTACGAGGATTTCAAGTTTTCTTATTGATTTAGTTGACAGAGAATATTCTACAATATTATCATCTCCCACGAAGTAATATAAAAATAATAGTAATTAGATAAAATACTGAAAACTGGATACATATTAATAATATTTAAAATAAGGCATGGGACATGACTTCTTTCACCTTTAATTAGAACATGATGACTATACAAATATTGGTAATGATGATCAATAAAATAGATATAATTATTATTGTTACAATAGGTAATATAGTAATCGGGAATAATGATATACTACTATAGTACTCAGTTTGATTAATACAGTTTTTCACCATAATATAGTTTATGTTGATTAGTATCAGCAATGAACGTTATGAACATTATATTACTAAATTCGAACAAATATATGTATATTTTCCAAACTGATTTTTCAGAAATTTATGCTTGTAAACGTGTACGAAATTTCGGAGTCAGATGTTGATGGAAGAAATGAAAGGAATGATGTAAAGTAGTCTTTGTCTTAAAACAATTTTTTAAAATTTTAACCTGAAATATATTTATGCTGACCAGAAATATATTTTTGTCTGTTTAAGGAGTGACTTTTCAATATTGGCCAACGACTCAAGATATTTTGTATCAACCAATAGACGAAACTCGACATTACTGTCCGAATTGTCGTCGAAGCTACTTAAATCGTAAACATATGATCTGTCATTATCGAAACGAATGTACAACCACGAAACGTTTTTTGTGTGCCTACTGTAAAAATCGTTACGCTCAACGCGGTAACGTATGGAGACATATACATAAAGTTCATCCTAATGAAAAAATGTTCTGTATAGAAACTAATACGAAGAAATTAAAAAATGAACACCATCGTACATAATTTAGGAAAAATGTTGTTCTGTATGAAATAGTATCGTAAATGATGTGTCTTTTTTGACCCAAGAATCTACGATTTAAAACACATTCTTCTATAATTAATTATGTATGTATAGTATATCGTTATTCGAACGACTATTCTTTTGTTCAATTGCAGGTGTAAAAAAGTTCCAGTGTCCAAACTGCATCAAATTATACAAATGGAAGTCATCATCACTGTGGTGAAAAAAAGCATCAGAAGATTCAAGTACTGAAGCTCTTGAAAATTTACCATCCCAATATGCCAGAGTCTTTTATAGATGATACCCAATGAGCCGGACTGACATTGATTTATCTGGAAATATTGAATACTCTCTACTTCTTCTTAAAAATGTGATGATTACGTGATCGTATTAAGTTTTTTCTAGTATGCTATAAGTATGTTGTGTCGTTTAATTCATATTTTTGAACAGAATTGTTAAATTATTGTGTAGGTTGAGTTCCAAAACTTTATTTCTTTTCACGAATAAAAGAATTCAAGTTTTATTCCGAATAAAATTGTGTACATTCTTATCATAATAATCTATAATTTCAAGATTGAATAAAGATGTATCAAATGTAAAATGTATACCCCAAAATCTTTAGTTTAAGAACGCTATACATATTCTGTAATTTTCACCAAGTTGAAAAGAATTTGCTGAAATAATTTAATGAAGTTTGATTTTCAGTTCATCTAAAATAATTTTGAGATGAGGTACATGAATTTTGTCTCAATTCTTCTTCCCCTAATGTTTATTTTCTTGAACTCATTGATCCACTCATTATTTGCTCTAATTTTTATCTCTGTGAATTACCATTTCCCATAATTTTCATAATTTCGGAGATGAGATGCGTGAATATTTCTCAAATTCTACCTTTCCTCACGTTCATTTTACCGAAATTCATTCAACTGAATAACAATTTTTGTAATTTCTATTTTCCGAATTACATTTTGACCTTATCTTTTTTTATTTTTCCGAATTATCATTTATCATAGGTCATCTTGACATAATTTTCATATCACCTAATTTATATTTTCACAAATGACCATTTGGAATATTTTTTATTTTTTTAAATTACCATTCGCTCTACTTTCGATCTATCTGAATTTCTGTCTGGCACAATTTAGATAATGTTACGCAATTACCATCTGCTACTGGTAAGAAGGAAAATTACGTCAAATGAATACGGATAAATATGCAAATTGTGGCAAACGTTAATTCGTACTAACGAAAATTATGACAAATGTCAATTAAGCAATATGAAAATTAAGGCAAATGATAATTTAGAAAAATATGATTGATGCGAAATGATTATTCGTGAAAATATACATTAGTTGACATGAAAATGATGACAAATGAACATTATGGCAAATAGTAATTCAGAAAAATAGAAATTTGGGCAAATTTCTGTTCGGTAAAATAAACATTAGTAAAAGTGAAATTTTGAGAATATTCGTGCACAACGTCTGAGGTGTTTGAGCGTTCATCAAAATTGTTATCCGTGAAAAAATAAACTGCATTCAACGTTTTACAAAAGCATGTATTAATTAGCTTAAGTCTATTTTTCTCTCATGAGCCTTCATGAGTATAAAACGTAGTCAAATTTAGCCATTTTTTTAGATAAGCATGACCATCTTTCAAAATAATGATAAAATTGTATAAATTGGATTTCAATTATTAACAATTCTGCATTGAAATTTCAGGCTTCATGATGTCTCAAGTGGATTTCAGCTACATTTCTCCGTCGTTCAATATCGAAGCAGAAATGTTTGGAAGAGAAGAGAGTAATGTTGGTCGCTACGCAATTGAAGCAAGAGGAAGGAAAAATAGTGCAAAATCAAGAAGGAATCCTTTACAGTCTTTTAAGTGTCCAAATTGTCCAAGTTGCTTCAGTCAAAATTGTGATTTAACAAGACATTTGAAATATCAATGTCAGCAACCTCCGAGATTTTCTTGTCCCTATTGTCAACTCCGTTCCAAGCAAACCAGCAATGTTCTCTCACATATCAGAACTCAACATCCTGGCCAAAAAACGTTTTATCTTCACCTCTAAAAAGAATCTTGAATTCTTCATTTTTCGTCTGTTTGGCGTTTAGCGAATTGTCAGCAAAATGAAATTAATCAGAGAAGAAAATCACAAAAAATAATCACAAATTTTGTACTATTTGTACTACATAAGTTCAGTTTTTTAACGACTTTCCTTTTCTTAGTGAACAAATTGTATTTTTGTGGTAATCAAATGTTTTTCAAACAAGATTATATTTAAAAAAGCTATGTTTCTTAAAATAGAAAATATAAGTTTCTTGCATTATAGTATGAACACGAATATTGTTTTGTAATCTAATGCACGGTACCAAAATTGGTTGTAAAGATTGTAAAAGAGATTTTTTAATTGGCATTAGGTTCTATAATTTTTTATTCTCATAATAATCAGGTTTTTTAAATAATACGAAACCTAACTCGTTTCGTTCTAGTTTGGCTCACTGGACTCGTCAGTAAGGCAATGTGAGTCAGCCCTGCCTTAGACGTTTTAGAATTTATTTTACCTACAATCCATTGTTTCGTAATTTTCAATTTTTATGAGATTTTTAAAAAAGAAAAATATTGTATGAGACATTTCGGCCACGGGTAGGGAAAAATATGATATAATGGATTTTAGGTCAATTAAATTCTAAAACGTCTAAGGCAGAGCTGGCGCAGTATGCTTTACTGACGGGTCTTGTAAGCCAGTCTGGAATGGAAAAGTGTCAGGTTGTGTATTATTTAAAAAGCTTGATTATTATAAGAATGAAAAATTATAGATCCTAATGCTAATTGAAAAATCTTTTTTACAATTTTGATATACTTTTGGTCAATCAAAACTGATATCTTCCGAGAAATCAGCAAAGATCTTATTTAACAATGATTATAAAATCGCTTACCTCGTTTTATATTGGAAATCAAAATCACAGGTGAAGTATAATAATGTAAATTGCATTCTGTGATTTCAGAGATGATTGAAGATGATTGTGTATATCATTAAAAAATGTGGTAAAATATCGTAGCGAGGTACGAAACTTCTAATGTTTTAATTTTACAAACCTAACTGATTTGCTCTTACGGTAAAAAGAATATTCCGATTTTCAAATTAAGGATCATATTATAAAAGATATGAATTCGCTCGGATAGATGGACTATAGATTTTTAAGTTTATTTTATGAAGTCTTATTGGACAGTTTTAGTTATTGTTAATTAAAAATGTATACATCTCCAAATAATCAACACTAATAAATAGCAAAAATTATTATGATTATTCGTCGCCCACTTTAATGATAAGTCATTTATTTTTCGTGAAAACGAATTTGATGAAAAATGTTCCCCAAATATTCATAAATAATCTTAAAAAAAAAAACTTGATCTGCTATTGCTATAGCGTCTTGAATTGTGCTTCCATTTAACAGAAGAATATCTAAAAATCCGTGCATTTCGATTTTAAGTAACTTTATAGAAAAAATATAATTTTAATTTTTTTAATAATTTTAATTTTAATTTTATTTGTTTGTGAAATTTGTCACGGCAGCTTTACTCAGAATGTTGGCCTATGTCGTCATGTGATGAGAAATCATAATATTCATTAACCACCTGGCCTACCTGGCGTACGAGAAAAAAATCTGCCATGAACAATAATATTTTCTTTATTCATTTTGAAAATAAACAAAGTTGTGAAATCGAGAAATAAAGCCAAGTACGAATAGCAGGAAATTTATAAATTGAAGTGTTTTTTAATAAAAGGAATCAGTTCAATGAATTAGTTTGTAAAATAATTTTTTTGTTTGATAAATAAAGAAAATTGATAGTGCAGAGGAATAAAAAAATTCGTGGGCCTATTATTTTCTCTAAATGATAAATATAACTATGCCAACCTAGCAAAGACAATATTAATAATAAATTATTATATTACAGGCCCGCCAAATATATTTTTTTATTCTGTTGCACTATACATTTTTTTTATCAAACAAAAAAGTCATTTAATAACCTAATTCATTGAACTAATTCCTCTTATTTAAAAAAAACGCTTCTATTTATAGATTTTCTACTATTCGTAATTGGCTTCATTTTTTTATTTCACAGCTCTGATTACCTTCAACATAAACGAATAAAACATTAATAGTCATATACTTGGTGGAATTTTTTACACTTAGTGTTTCTGGTGGGATAGTTTTTACTGAAAAGGGCATTAACATTATTTTGATTTACTCGACTTAACCTATGCAAAATAAAAAAAAACGTATGCATAGTTTATACTATTTATAGAATTTTTGTATACCATATTAGTAAAATAATGTACAACTTTAATCACATATATATGTTATAAATATGACAATAGTCAGCTATCATATATTATCTAGTTGGATATTATTTTACTCATTTGGTCATTCGACTGTTGAAGTGCATATTTTTGTATTTTACATTTGTATTTGAAATTTATATGTTCTTCAAAAGATTTATTTTAATCATCTCAAAATCTGAAAACGTAGAATTAAATAGGCTAAATTTGTGTTCATAATCCGAAATATTTTAATCAATTGTATCGTAATTAAAATCAAAATATTACTGAAACGAGACTCAGTAAAAAGTTCTTTATTTCGATGGGTTCTAAAAGAAAATACGCAACTCACGGCGACGGATAGAAAGTACGTAACTCGCGGTGACAAATAGAAACTACGGAGCTCCAGAAGTATCACTTTTTCAACAGATGATAAAGAACGATTAATAAAAGTTCACCATTTAAATTTGATAATTCACAAAAAGGATACTCTTTTTTCTTTTGTAAATTATTAAATTTAAATTTTGAACTTTTATTAAAAGTTTGTAATCATCTTCTGTAAAAGTGATACTTTTGGAGCTGCGTACTTTCTTTCCGTCGCCGTGAGTTGCATATTTTCTTCTAGGACCCATCGATTTGACAATTTTAATTGTACGTTTAAATTGGAAAATTGAGACATTTTCACGATAGTGAAAAATGCTGATATTAATATTAGAACATGGGGCTTCTTCATAGTTCTGAATGGTATAAATTTCGGATTGTTAAATTTTGAACCCTTCAATTCTAATTTTTTCATTTTATACGTTTAATTCTTAAATTGCTCAATTCCGATTTTTTTAGTAGGAAATGGTTAAGATCTGTACAAAGAAGATTATTTCTATAATTTTCAATATTGAGGGTGTTGAAGCGTTAAATTGTTCATTTTTTTTAACTTCACTTAAAGTTTTTCAATTCAAAAAAAGACCGTGGGTACGTGTATTCAATTTCCAGTACGAATAGCCGTATTTACTTTAACACTTTTTCCCATGCTTCGTAGTTACAAAAATCACAATATTTTTAGCTCACTCATGTTAAATCGGAAAATTTTGAACATTTCGATTAGAAATGGAACAATTTTTCAATTTAAATAAGAAAATTTTTAATTTTTAATATGTTTAGATCAAAATTGTTGAATTTTAATTTCAATTTTTATTGAAAATCGTTAATTCTGAAAGACTTCAAATTGAAAATTATTCACTTCGGAATTAGCCTCTTATTTGTGTTGTAAATTATTGCAGAATTATATTATTTTAAAAAAAGAGAATCTCAAAACATATAACGTATCATTATGGCAATTTACGTACCGAATCACCTAACTTCGGACATTGGCCCAAACTTCGGACATCTCATTTTTTTGCTTCTACATAACCAAATAGTACAAAAGCAATAAAAAATTTGAGTCCAAAGCTAGAAATGACATAAGGAGCCAATTTCGTTTTCCATAAATAAGTATAAATCCAAGAAAAATAGGTGTCCGAAGTTTGGACCAGTGTCCGAAGCTAGGTGAGTCCACGGTAATTGTCATTTGATAATCAATTGACTTCATGGTACTATAATTAAAGACATTTTAATTAAACCTTCAAAAATTGCTCTACCACCTATTTTTTCAAGCCCACAAAAATGTAATTATTTCACACAAAGCCTAAAATTGTAGAGCCTAGCGATAATTCTTTAACCCAATTAATCCAAATTCATTTTCTCTAGAAGATGATTATTGTTCAGGTCACAATGCAAGTAACATATCGCTTGAATATGAAATCAGCTCTAGAAATAATCTCATTAATCATTTGTTTTTAATTATGTTTCAGCAATTATGTTTCTGAACATTGAAACAATCTTACTCCTATCAGAAGTCAACAAATAATGTCAGACATAGCGAAAAATTGCCTAGGGCGCCAGAAGAGTTTGCTACGGCTCTGTTTATAAGTGGTTTTGTCGGATAGCATAGAGAAAAGTTTTTCATCGTATTCACTTTTAAGCATTGCTACGGAAGTGTTACCTCTATCTGATTCGGTAATTAAAATTTGAGGATTATTTTTGCGAAAGGTTTTAGTTGATGCAAAATCTGCAATTATTTGTTTCTGTAACTGATTGGATGAGATAGTGCGTAGGTGTTGTTGCTGCGAGAAGTTGTTTATGCATTTGACAACTTTTTACTTTGCTGCATTCCTGCTTCCGCTTTTATTTTTCGAATGTTTGACTCAAAATCAGCAATTAAGTTTTTCATCGGAAGTTGCTGGATTGGAATGGGAATACCAAAACTTTTTTCTAAACTGGCTGTTTAAGAGTCACAAGGAGGAATTTCTATATTAGTCAAATTTACGAACTCCTTCTTATTTTTGCTTAATTTCCAAATTATCCGGCTTTGTTTGTTTATTATCTGAAATTAGACTGTTCTCTCTTTCAATGATGAGACTAGCAAATTTGGATTTACACATTTTTTTATGGAGTTCAGAATATCTGTTAGCTTCAGTTGATTCTGATTCAAAACATCTTTGGTAAATATGACTTGGTAAGAAATTTTCGATGTTTTTTGTAAGAAAGTAATTTTCCGCTGTAAATTATATATGGAGATACAAACATCACGTATCTCATGATTGAGTACCTTCCTCTGAAACTCACATACCGTTGACTAATATCTTTGTGTAACATTGATGTTTTCGGAAAGTACTGATTTGAACCCACCGAAGTGAAGATGCTTGGGGGGAAGACGTTCTTTTCTACACCGAAGTAAGAAGATCCTTTGATTGGAAGTCTTGGCTAACGTAGTTTTAGCCCTGGACCATTCATTCCAAATAATCAAACTCCCCGTTTAAATCCAGTATCGGGAATTCGCCTACTTTGACCGCGAGGCTGTTCCAAGAATTTCTACGATGTAAACACTCAGGATAACTGCGTACTCCGCTGAGCTTGGCTTTTGAATTTTCAGGATTAATTAAAGGTGCAGTTTAAACGTTTTCAGTTTAAAACAGTTGGAGTTTTAACGATTGTATTTAAAATTGTTAATGTATTAAATATATTAGAAGTTGCGCAATTTTAATTTGCCTAATTCTCAGTGGTTGAAAATTTAGGTTGTCGTGTATTGAACATTTCAGTTAATTTTACTTAATTTAGAGAGCTTTAAGAAAATGATTGAATTTACAAAATTATAAGCTACACAATTTGAATCTGAACAATTTATGATTTTTTAATTTTTACTTATTAAATTAAAAATTATTCAATTGTAATAGGCTTCAAATGCCAATGTTCATTTCTGAACAATTCATTTAAAAAGAATGAAGCTTTATAACTTCTATTTAAAATAGACTCAATTCTTAATGCTTCAAGGACAAAATCTGGAATTTTTTCTCTTCAAAATCGTTCCATTTTGAATATTTGAATTTGAAATGTTCCTTTTATTTATTTTTAAAGGGCTCAATTCCGAATGTTGCATTATGTGAAATTGTTCGATTTTGAAAAATATAAAGTACAAATTCTTCAATCGAAAAATTGTAAAACTTAAAGCCCAATTTCATAAAGGTTTTCAGCTTTCTTAGTTCAGTATTATTCCCTTGCTTGTCATATTCCCAATTTTCTTTTTAATTATCTTAGGATTCAGTTATTGAATCCATACTTTGTAGTGATGCAAACTCTCCTAAGTAGGATAATTATTTCATCGATATTATTTTTAAAATATGATACACTAAAAAATAATTGGTATTTAATTTGCAGAATACAACACATGTATGTCCTGCGCAAAATCTTACAAGTGGAAGAAATCTCTGCATCGTCATGTCAGGGAAAGTCCAGAATGTTGGCCTCTTCTATTGACATCAGGAAACAGTGAAATTATCAGGCAAATTCATCACAAAATATTCTATAACGCAAACAGCAGTGTAACCAGTTTGTAAATAAGTCAAATTGTAGAGAATATTTTGAAACATGTCTTCTCGGTTTCATATATGTGTGTAAAAAATTGTTTTCTTCAGACTAGGATATATTGTTAAATATATTTTTATATTGAATGAGAGTTGTCTACGTACACCACGCTTTCCTTTCTCAGTTTGTACGAACCATGTAATATTATTGAAAGTTTATTGAAAATCTCTATAAAAATAAAAAACTGTACTTATTAAATTGTTTAAAATTTTAGGTCATCCACAAGAGAGAAATCGCAACATTCCCTGACAATTCCAGGTTTTTCAGGTTTTCTAGGTGAGTAGACACCCTGTTCTCTGAGGCTAGATAACTTCTTGTGTCACAGGAATAATCAAATTAATGAAAATGCAAGGGATCTTGTAAAATTTCTTATAAAACTTGATTTCAATTTTCAGTGCCTCTATACCAATTAGCGGACAATGGTTCAACCTATCCCTGTGACTTTTGTGGAGCATGAACACAGCTTGCAGAGACATTATAAAATTCACGTTTCTCTTCAAGAAGAACCGAGTTTCTTGAGCGAATTAAAACATTTTAATACTTATTTTTGATACGAAAATTGTCAGACATCGATATTATGCAAAAAAGGTGAGTTTGAGTTCACTTAAAGAATTCAAAATCGTTCAGAATAATTCAGATTGAATGAAATCAGGCTCTTTTTATTCATGGATTTTTTTTTTTTTAGTAAAGGTGAGGAGTTCGTTTTGCTACTGAAAATGTGAAAATAATTTTCAAGCATTTATTCGTGATTGAATATGTAAATGTTGATATTTCAATTAGTCGGTTATCTGAATCAAGCTTATGGTGTTTATTAGGGTAACTCTTGAAAATTGTGATTGTAATTATTATTCCGAGCATAATATTAGCTATAAAAAGTAGTAAAAAAGAAGAAATGAATACATTTATTATAAAGTTTCAATAGTTGTTCAGTTTATTTGCATTTTGGCTTACTCGATACTCAAGGTTTGAAATAAAAAATTTGAAAGGTGAGAAAAATGTCTTTCTTCTTATTATTATGATTATCTTTTTTTCTTCTTTTATCCTCTTGCCTTGTATTTTGTAACCGATAAGTGTTTCGAAACAATAAAAATGTGATATTTTATGGAGTTCTTATCTGACTTTTTAAATAAATTAATCAAGAATATATTTTTTTCTTTGTTTATCAGTGGAGCTCCAACACTACATAGATAAATTATTTCATTACACGTGCAATCTTGTGACATATAGCCGATATATCGACTTCCTGATACCAAGTAGAGGCGATGCCAAACCTATCCGAACCCAGCCAATATTTGAGACTATGTAGTATCGGCTAGGGATCGTGTCGGTATCGGAAAGTATCGCTCGACGGCACCACTAGCGCTCACTTTACAGACACGGATATCGACATTTTCTTGTCCTTTTTGCAAAAAGTATCGTATGTGACACGTACGAGAGACTATTTCACTTCTCGCCCTTGTTACATAATATATCATATTTTTTTCATTTCAGTCTTCTTAGATATTTTAAAATAAGCATGCTTACTAACTCATATCTAAAATCTGTGTATACAGGTAGACATCACCACTTACTCCGCATGTGCTTCGAATGAAACAGCAAAAGAAATTATGGAATTATTGGAATAAATAATTATAAATAAAAGAAGAAAATTATATCCTTGAGGTCATCGAATCGCATGTTCTCTTCTTTTCATAACGCACGAAATCTGCTCTTCGGTTCATAAAATTCATAGTTAGCAGCCTGTGGCTCGAAAGTAAGAACAAACCCTAGGAATAACTTTTAGCAAGGCAGAAAATAATATTTCTTACTTCATAAGAAATTATTATTTTCCTATAGGGCAAAAGTGGCTAATATAAGACAGTTTATGACAATCATTTTTCAAAGTCTTATCTAAAAATGATAAACTTGAACATTGAACTGGCCCAGTTGGGCCAATTTTTTGTGAAGCTCTCGATTTAATTTTATATGTGATCATTTTAGATATTCCAAATGAAAATACCCTGTTTAATTTCAATGAAATGGTTTCCAATTAAAATTTCATAAAATTTCAACATTCCATCCAATTTTCATTGAATTGTCGTAGAATCTCCATAGAATGTTTCAAAAAGATCACTGTTATGAATTGAAATTGTTTTTCTGAAATATCGATTACATTTTTTCACTCTCTTATTTGAGTAATCAAGTAAATTAATTAGGAAATTGCAAAAGGTATTAACATTTTCTTAGGCATTCGTCCCGTATTCCCACGCCATTTACGTATCACGAATGTCAAAGGAACTTCTTATAATCATCGTTGGATTTGAATATTCGCGCTTGTGTCGGCCATTTTGGTCAAGGTGCCGACGTGGCAATATACATTTATGGGTCAGGTTAGGTTATATATTGAGTTAACATAACTTGAACGTTTATGCGAAGGCTTGGAGCCTGCACCTTCGTAATTCTACAACTAGACTTTTACAGTTAATGGTATTTAATCGTGACAATGATTTACAAAAATTGCAAGGCAGCGAACGTTTTTTGAAATCTACTTAGAGCTTCAATTTATTGGGATTAAGGGCATGTGATACTTCCGTTTATGGTAAGTTTGGTTCAGTTCCCCCGGGTTTTTGTCCACAAAAATTAAAAAATTTTAAAACAGAATTCGGAGATGCTATCAAATAGTATAATGGACGTCCCCGAACTCTTTTTTAGGGGGATAAAATAAAAAAAATTATTCTGATAAATAAAAATTTTATGCACGTCCACTATTTTGAGGTTATGATCAATTTTACGCCACATACAAATTATTAATGGAATAAACTTTTTTAATTACCTACAAACAAGGTTAGTTCCAGGACATTAGTTTCTATGTTTTCTTGCTTGTCCTAAGTTCTCGGCCAAAAATATTGTGTAGTTTGGAAGTAAAGCTGTAACACATATAACCTCAAAATACACACACTTAATTCAAATTTATCATAATAAATTTAATCATTCATTTAATTTTGATAAATTTGATTAAAGTGTGTGTATTCTGAGGTCATGTGTGTTACAGCTTTACTTCCAAACTACACAATATTTTTGGTCGAAGGCTTAGGACGAGCGAAAAAATTTAGAAACTAATGTCCCGGAAC
>JAUMHM010083423.1:0-13318 GCA_032362435.1 Melikaiella ostensackeni
ACCACACGCACTCATAATCTCTTAGAAATGTACGCACTAAAAAGAAGCCTTGGAATCAGCTATAGGCGACATGCCTTTATAAAATTAAATTTAAAAATTGAATAGTTTTTGTTCATTATTCCAATACAAGCACCCCCTTCTCTGGAATTTAGGAATTTCAAATTTGGTAAAGTAGGTGATTTTTGAATTTATCTTCTGACCACTCGATAAATTTAGCACTTGTAAATAAATTTGCGGACCTTGCTGACAGATAACGCGGATCCATTAGTAGTACACAAAATGGAGCTGCATGTGAGAGTCGCTGGCGACTATTAAAATACCACGTCCATACGTCATACATGTTATTTCTCTTTCTTCGCGTCGGAACTTCTGGATTTTGAACAGCTGATTACGCTGTTTACTCTAATAAATCGTGAAATCGTCGTTTTATTGATGAAGTCCAGAGTTTTAGTACGTAAAGTTACATCCGCGAATACTTCGTCAGTGTCAGAGTTCTGTATGAAAAAAAAAGTTTGCAGATGTGACACTATAACGTTTCTGCTTTCTACCCTCTCTTTCTCGACATTCGTCTGCTCTCAATTGATTTCCCCCTTTCAAGAAATGCATATTCTGGCCCAAAATATTAATTTCTACGGTATGAGAAGGTTTCATCGCAAAATATGTCAAGCCCAGGACTACAGGTATATACAATCCCGAATATTAGGTGAGTTTTCTTTATTTTATTCTCACGGCCTGAAATCGAATTATATATTGGACCAGTGCTACTTTTATCAAAAAAATTTCAAGCTCTATTATCCAAAACAAGGGTAAAGCAACCAAAAATTGTTAACAATCAGTTAATTTCTTCTGCTTTTTGTCTCCAAAAAAATTGCGTTCTTTTGAAATAGCGCGAGGGTCAAATTTTCATGTTTTTTGTGAAGTGGTACTCTTCTTTTTTTCCAAATATTTGTTCAATATGATTTAAAGGTCGCGTTCTGCTTGTAAACATGCTGAATCTGAAGATATCGTTTTTGCTGCTACGTAGAGGTATTCATATGATGAGAAAATCTGTATCAATATGTGTACATCCATATTGAAACATTCAACTTCGTCGCTTGGCAATAAGACTCAACTTCAAACTAAATTCTGTCTGAAGTTGACCCTTATTGACAAGCGGCAAATTGGGCTGTTTTGAAATGGGAGTACCCTTATTTATAAACAAAAGTTTGTTACAATCTTAGATCATATTTTCGCAGATCAAATTGATGCTTTCAGATTCAGTACATAACGCCTAATTATAGGCAATAAAAATTATTTTTCTACATAAAATTATTTCATTTTCATATAAAAATGAGCCCTCAATTCTACAGAAAGGAAACTGTTTGCTCAAACTTCTTTTCCGTTAAAAAAAGGGGATGGAAATTCACTTGCAGTACAAGAAGAATAACCCTGAGACTAAATATTCTAATATAATTCATACCTGTTGACAGAAAGGTACCGAAAAATAATAAAACTGAGCAGTTGGGAGCAATAACATCGTACTTGATTTCAGAAGTCACTTGTTTTTCATTTGTTTTTTATATAACTTCATAAAGAAGAAATGAATAACAAGTGAATTCTGAAAATGCAAGTGGGCCTTCATTGCACCCAACGCTTCAATTTTGAATGATTGTAATCAAACAGTCACTTCTACCTACATTTTAGTACAAGCAGAAAAAAATCGCATTGATTATCTTGAGCGGATTATTAACTTCAACTTTGATTAGGCTTGTTGACGATCGTTGATTTCCACGAAGATTTTTATATAAATTGTAACATATAATTTTTCTGTTTTTTATATTAATTCTTTGACATTGTTAAGACTAATCATTATTTATTCGATACAATTTATTAAGTGCCCTGTTTTTGTATCACAGGTAAGCATAAGGAAAGATGAAAACAATTGAGATTAAAAAGTAACGATTAAGAGGAGGCTGAAAGGCTAACTTGGAATAAACATAAAGCAAATGACTTTCTTGAGGTTTATGGATAGATTATGGAAGGGCTACGAGAGCTGCAGAGATCCTATATTGAATTAGGGATGATTGGTGAGCACCATTAGGATAGCGGCAAAAGAAGTAGGGATGACAAGGAAGACAAAAAAAAGGCAGAGAGGGGGAGCAAACATTTTGATTTATGGAAGGAACTAAAGAGCAACAAAAAGGTATTTCTTAGACTTTTAGATCAGTACTTGAAACATCAAAGAAATGAGGATCGAGAAACATTTTTAGAACCAAGAAAGAAACTGAAGAGAATGTATGCTGAAAAAAAAGAACGAGAGGGAAAGTGGAAAATGGTAGAGGAAAGCAGAAACATGGGAGAATCCTGAAAAGCAATGAGCGATTTCCGACTGAAGAGAAAGAAGAGAGGGAAAAATATCAGTAACATAAGGTGGAAACGCCATTCCGAAAAGTTTTTAGAAGTAGACATAGACAAAATTAAATAGGAAGAGGAAAAAATCAGGCCCCGAAGTAAAAAAATATGGAGAACATAGGCCTAGAAGTAGAGGAAAGAAACAATAGGGCCCAGAGAGAAGAAAGTACTGAGATAGGTCTAGATCAGAGATGGAGAAGAGAAAGGCGGTTAGTGATGAGGGAGAAAGAAAAGTTGAATGGACCGATTGATTTTGAAGAATGACGAATAGCGTCATGAAAATGAAAAAAGGGATAATAGGAAACGGCTAAGAAAAAGCGGGAATAACCCTACTATTTTAGGATGGAGAAGGAGACAACACAGGCAATTGTAGAGGGATCGCCCTTCTAGACGTTGAGTACATATATTTTAGAATAAAAAGTGCCGCTAGGGATCATATATTCACATCAGACTCTTTATTAGGTAACAAATTGAAGCAGGAAAAGAGACAATTGTACGTAGCATTTTTAGACTTCAAAAAAGCTATTTGATACTGTAGAGCGTCAAGGATGGAGAAATTGAGAAAAATGGGGGGTAGATGGCAACATGAACAGAATGATAGAAACTATATATAGTGAATGACTAATGAAATTATGACGGAAGAGGGAATTTTGGAAAGTTTTGAAACTAAAATAGGTGTTAGATAAAGCTGCCTTTTAAGCCCTACGCTATTTAACGTTTTGACTGGGGATATGTACGAAGAGTGACAAAGAAAGGAGCAGCGTGGTACAGTGATATGACAGCAGGTTTTTGCATTAGAATCGGTGAATGACTTAGCTGTGGTAGCCGATTCTCCGGAAAGTCTGAAAGACATGTTCAAATCCCTAGGAGAGTATATGAAACGGAACCGATTAGAAATAAATGTAGCGAAAACAAAAATTGTAATATTTAGAAAAGGAGGCAGAAGGGCGAAAGAATACGAATAGTGTATTTGGGGAAAGGAGATTAAAGAAGTGAAAGAGTTCATGTACTTGGGGTTCTTTTTTTTATCTTTCGGCAACTTTAACAAACATTTGAATATAAAGCTGGGAAAGCTCAGAGAGCTCTCGAGTCAGCATTGAAAATAACAAAAAGATCAAGAGTGAGCAGCTTGAAAAGAAGATTGTATCTACTAGATACCCCAGCTGAAGCGGGGTGGCTTTATGGTGCAGAAGTTCAGGTGTGAGAGAAAAATGGAAATGATTTAAGCACAGTATGTCAAAATGATAATGGGTTTGGATGAAAACATTTCAAGTTATATATGGCGTATGGAGTCAGGAAGGAGAAGTGTAGATATAAAAGCTAAAAGAAGGGCGGGAATCTATGTAAGAGAAATTTTAGAAATCGGTGATGAAAGGCTACCTAAAATTTGCTTTGAAGACGAATAGGTATCCAACCAAATAGGAAAGCGGATTAGATGCAACTTTTAGAGAAGGGACAGATGAGGTAACTCTTTTGCTCTGTAAGTTGGGAAATCTAGAAGAAGAAAAAGAATGAAAAGGGTGCCGAAAAAAAAAACGAAGAAATACAGGTAGACTGGGGAAGAATAACTATATCCACTTACTGTGGAAATTATTTATATTGCAAAGAGGGATTCGATAAAATCGAAATCATTAATATGCAAACTTCTGTGCTCTTTCAAATTATCAAGGGAATAACTGGGAATTTTTAATATCTGATGAAGTTTATAGTCATAAATCAACCAAATTCAAAAAACTATTAATGCAATGTAAAATGAATAGAAAAGACAATGAAATATAATTTTAAGCAAGATACGTGAATTAAAATCGACTTAAATTTCTGTCGCATGTATTGCCATACACGTATTTGAAAGAATTTCACAATATAACATTATTTTGAAAATAAACTGGAAACTGAAACCTTGGAACGTGATTATTGGGTTTTGAATATTTGGTCTATACGGATTTATATTACGCAACTCACGTCACAGCTTATTTCAGTAATATATAAATAAACTTTGTTTTTATTTTACTCTTTGGTGTGCCATAAGTACAACATCGATGGAATAATGTTTTTTATACAGGGGTATCAAACAATTTTCATATTTATGTTATATTAGATATTTTGTCGAGCTCTGGTGGAAGCTTCGATAAGACATTTTCGGACAGTCTTGTAAAAGTTTTTCGTAGAGATCATCGTTTCCGAATCTTTCCAATCATATCGGATGCAAATCTCAGAAATGTTCAAAGAGAATGAGAAACGCTCAGAAAGATTCGGAAATAATTTTAATCTGAAATTCGTATCTGTTCTTTGTAACAAAACTTACAGAATAAAATATTTTGTATTCATTCTAAAATATTTATATCTAGGAGGACTCCTTCAAACACTTTTCAAGAAATAATGTTTCAAATTTTTTTAAAAGTTGGTACTATATTTGAGTATTACAAAAATAATCTGATTTGATTTGAAAATTTAAATTCTTTCATTAAAATTTCGTTAAATATTTTGCATCGGGATCTCTTTTACAGGCGCAAATAACGAATTTTAGATTTATATCATGATTCGTGACATTGAGATTTGAGCAATTACAACGGCCGTTATCAGCAGCAATCATTAAAAGCCATATTTAAACATTTAAGAGCCGCATACTAAGAAACGACCATTTGTAATCACTTAAATCATCTAAATATTTGAAAATACTGATCATACGACAGCTACAAAATAACAATCGGTTATTTTCTTGTGACAATATTTAAATGACGTTCTATAAAATGTATTTTTAAGGCGGTTTATTTCAGCATACACACACATTCATCCACACCGTTCGGCTCTACAACTTGATATAACATTATTGAGCAAGCTCCGTCATACTGTCATACTGTTAATGCGTAATCAGAATAAAACGCAGAATCGTGTGACCTCGTAGAACGATCCTCCTTCTCTTACATGAAGCACAGTAGATCTCAGAAATATTTTTATCTGAAATTGGGTAAGAGCGTTGCAAATAATTGACAACTACATATAAAGTTGTGAATGTGGCTGTTAGCCTGCCTGTCGACAAAAATTATCCGACAACGGATAATCGTAGTTGTCAATTGTTTTCAACGTTTTTACCTAACTTCGGATGAAAAATATCTTAATAAAGGTATCTAAATATAGTACAAATATGTAAAAATTTAAATTTCTTGTAATAATTTGTAATTACTTGTAAAATTTGCTCAAGTGACCAAGTTCTAGTAAGAAGTTGTAATTTCTAGTAGAATCACATTTGTGATTATGTACCATTCCATCGATTTGTTAAAGAACAATGGAAAATTACAAAAATAATTCTGCACTGAAAAAAATTCTTGAGTCCAAAGAAATGCAATTCTTTGATGCCATTTCATTAAGCCGAGGAAATTGTTTACTTAATTGTAATGAATATTGCTTAGAGGCAACGAAATCGTGTATTGATTCAAAGAAATCATTCCTTTGGGCGCCATTTCTTCTAAACAAGCAAATGTTTCTCAGCCTTTGAAAATGTTTCTGCATCCAAAGAAATATTTCTTTATTTCAATGATTCCGAGCCTTTGCATTGAAGAAAATTCTATTCGAAATAATTAATTCATCTGTGAGTGGATCAAATATTTTAGTTTCTTTGAATCAAAGAAATACTGATATAACTAAAAGCGATATTGAGTGAGTGAAAGAAATATTCCTTTTATGTAAAGGAGTTGGTATTGTTATTCCAACAGAACATGTAATTAGTTAAACGAAGCAATTTGCTCACTTGAGTATTAATTTATTTATTTAGAAGAAGTGTTTCTTTTGATACATGAAATAAAGTAATTCATGTTAAATAAATATTTTCTCAAAATAAAGAAATATATTTTTAAAATAATTTCATACAAGGTTCGTTCGAAAAAACATTTTTGTAAAGTTCTCGATCTGTACCAAGTAGTTCAAGACAACTATCGCTAGGTGCGCAGAGCGTGTGCTCTCACAATAGAAATTAGTTCTCGAGTCTATAAGTTAGCCACAAAGTTTCACCATCAATTACAACTTGAAAAGATGTAGTGATTGGTGGTGATCGGTCGTGCTTGAAATTTCTTGTTTACTTCGGGCACTTGTAGGAAATATTCCACACCATTATTGTGAAACTTTCTTCAAAAATATTTGGGGAAATTTCTCCAACTTATAGCAAGTAACCCACACCATTGTTTGTCAATTTTCTATACAATATTTGGAACAAGTTTTCCGAATTGTAGGAAATATTTCTATAATGGGAATATACAATATAGTATATCGTATAGTATATATGATAGGAAATATTCATTTCTGGGGAATTCTCCCCACAATATTTGAGGAAATGTCCCAAAATTCTAGGAGAGATTCAACGGGATTACTTGTGGAAATTTTCCCCAAAATATTTTGGGAAAATTTTTTCCAAGTTTTTCTGGAAAAATTCATAATACTTTGGTATAATTTGCGTTACCAAAATTTTGGGGAATTTCCCTCAAAAAATTGTTTACAATGAATGACAGCGAAATGTAATGTTTTTTGAAGAATTTCTTGTTCGGGAACTAAGAAATTTTCAGAATATCTTTACTGCTATATGTACTAACCACCATACGATTACGTAGCTTCATTTATTTTTCAAAATAGAGTGAAACAAGAAAGATTTCTAGGCCAAATGTCATAATTTTCCATATATACATACCTCATCTGCTTTTATACTTCAAAAGATTAGATGAAAGACTGTTTTACGTATTTGAAAGCTAAAATTTTATTCCAATGGTTATACTCGTAAAACTTGCGCAATTATATCTAATTTTACGATTTTACATATTGCTCCAGAAGAAATAAGATCAGAATTGTATCCATTAAGAAAGAAATAAATGGAAAAACGTATTGTTTTAAAGACAATCAAGGTACAGCTTACATGCGCTTCTACCAAGTGACGTCAAACTCCTTTTTAGAAAGATGTCATCATGCTGTGAAATTGTTGTAAACCACTTTGAAATAAATTGATTCATTTTATATCAAAATATTTTTTTCTGTCATTTTTTCATGATTTCTAACATGCAGGTGCACCTACAGCCTAAACCAATCTATGGATCTTAATAAAGCTTCACACAAATATAATAAACAAAGTGTACATGTGCCGTTCTTTTTAGAAAAACGTGATCAATTAACAATGATAATACCACAGAGTAAGGATTACGTTCATACAAAAAAATTAACCATTTTCAAAATATGCAGACAGCAGCCTATCATAGACTACATTATATTGATTTTATACTAACTTTTTCAAGCAAATTGTAGGCAATAATTATTTTGTGTAAATTTTAAGCATATCAACTGAAAATTCGAATAGAAATTCTAAAGACAAAGTAAACTGTTGAATAAAATGTTATTCCAATATTAATAATATCTTTACAAACCCTGTGTGGAAATCGAATCAGGGATTCGGCCGTGACCCGGATGGATAGCCTCAGTTTTAGCTGGCCGCTGGTCAGGCAAACTGGCCGGGATACAGGTGAAAACGTGACGGTACCCTCATCGGATTCCGGCTTCGATTTTGGCCGGGACTTGGTCGAGTAATCCTGTCACAGCTCAACTAAACAGTTTTGCTCCAGACGAGAAATTGGTAACTGGATTTAACTTTTGAGGCTCATCGTAAAGAATACGGTGTTATGCTACTTAGCTTGACCTTCATACGATTTCTTGAATAATTCCTTCATACAGTCTTTCAATTTATCCGCATCCCATATCATTTCACCAACAGCACTCTTGATACCGAATAACTCAGTGCTAGTCCTTCTTTTTCTAATCTTCTTAACCCATTTCCAACATAATTGGTTATTTCTTTCAAAATCATTTTGCATCTTTTATTTTCTTACGCTTTGATTTCATCTTTGCCTTCTTTGACCAGTACCTTTGATTTTCTCTGTTCATTCCTATAATCATTTTCACGTCTAGCTCTCTTCTTATTACTAAGACCTTTATTATTCAGCTTTCTCGAGTATGCTTATTTCTTATTTTTAAAAGCCACGCAAATTTTATCATTTCACTAAGCATCTCCATTCTTTTTCCTACAGCAGGAGTACCGCACACTTCAGATGAACTCTTGAAGATAATATCTTGTAGTATCATCCATACACCCCCTACATACTTGTTGCCTAATTTTGCCTTCCAGTCTCCTTTATGATGACCTAAATGTTCAGTCATCTTTTCACGATACACTATTTGTACTTCTGAATTCTGAACATTTTCTATTTCAACTCGCGTCTGCTATGATTTATTATTGATTCTACTTCTCCTCCATCCTTGACCTAGGTTCATTTTTGAAACTATAAGGTAGTGATCCATTCCACATTTAGAGCCTCTAATAACCTTTGTATCTCTTACAAGTCCTCTCAGTATCTCGTCCACTATAAAAAAGTCTGCTGTAGGTTTTGCCTTTGCACCAAGTATACATGTGAATAGTTTTATGTCTGAACCAAGTATTTGTGATAAACAAGCCTTTTTGGTGAGCATAAGCTAATCAATTTCTCTCCGTTACCGTTCGTTTTTGGGCCTCGGAAATGACAAAAGACCCTGTCGATACCTTTGCGTTGCGCAACAACCCAATTATTCATATCTCTGAGTAGAATGATTCTTTCCCCAGGATCGCAAGTACCTATAATATCATTTAACGTGTCTCAAAAGGTATCTTTAACATCACTACTGTTATTTTCGACTAAAGAGTGGCATGCTATAATGAACAGCCTTTTGATTCTCACTTTTCATTTTAACCCATAATAATCTAGCAGATACACATGAAAACACTTTTTCTCAATAAGATTGGAATTCATATCCTTAGAAAACTAGGAATGACGTCGTCATTTGCTTGTTAGGGGCTGTGAAAGAAATCATGTTTCTCGTTTCCCTCCGTGTTGGTAGGAGCACCAGACCGGCAATCTGAATACCTGGGTTCAACTCCCAGCGGAAGTAGAAAAGAATTTTTTCACAGCTGTGAAATGAATCAATTTTGATTCCGACAAGTGGATCAAAAACAGTCATTACATCGACAAAATAGTATTTCACTACGCTAGTCAATAGCAGGATATCAAAACATAAGACTTAGTAAATTCTTTAACATAAACTTTTGAATTTTAATCTCCCTGTTCAAAATATACAACACCACACAATATCGACTGAGTAATGTTTTTATTCGAAAATATTACATGATTCTCATTTTAACATTATATTTTTCATTAGATCTAGAAACATTGTTCCAAAAGAAATCAGATACAGATATCGAAAAGGCTTTAAGAGAATTAGAAACAATCAGAAAGCTTTGAAAATAATCTTTTATTTGAAATTTGTACTGCTACTTGAAATATCCACTGGAGCAAGTGCCATTTGGCATAGTTGAAAAAGCATGGGTTTATTCACGCAAACGTGGAAAAAATATACTCTCGAACCCCCATAGAAGCCCATCCGGTTTACGTCTTCGTAGAACTGCTGGCCGACTGCTGGTCCACCCAGTTTCTCCAGTGCGCGGGGTAAGAGACGGTGTGTAACCAAGCGTGAAATGCCAGCAACATATAGATAAAGGCGCAGTGCGCGTGTATAGTACTCAGGTTCGATTCACGTTCGGAGATTGCGTAATATTAGGAAATGGTTCACATGTCCCTGACTATTTACGTTTCGAGAGATCCGGTTCAGACCCAAGGCTAGTGCAAAGCAACTCCCGAAACTGGGCTTATATCGGAGTTTGAAAGTATAATATTTATTCCGATTGAAAACATTAAGTGATGCAACAAAATGAGTGCCATGTAATTCAATGACTTCTGGTTGAGGAAGCACAACAAGAGAAGTATATTCTTCATGGGAAGGGGGTCTACTCTCTGAAGTTTTCTGCAATACAGCCTAATCGATTTCGTATTTTTATATAAACTTCGATTTTTCCACGTTGTACATTATAAATACAGGAAGGATGATCTAAGACATTTAAATCTCCGTAAGATTCGAGAAATCCAGTTAACTCAGACCTATCCGGCATAATTACTATACAGTAACCAGGGTTCTTTGTTGAATATCAATTGGACGTACAGCTTCAGGCGATGCACTCAGTGGACGAACGCGGTTGCGACTTTTTGGTTGCACATTAGTGTTACTATTTTCTCCAGGTCTCCCCACAACTAATTTTGTAAAAAGAAAAATTGTTACTTATTTTAAATGTTAACGATAACGTTAGCTCATAGCAACTTTTTGGCGGCGATAATGTAAAGCAATGAACCTTACTGTACGTTACTTTATTCATTTCAGTAATCGTTACATGAAATGTCAGGATAACCAATGAAGAGATATTTTTTTGTATCGTCAACCGGGGGTATTTTGGAACACGCTAGTTTCTTACACCTAGAATCGTTGAGGTGAAGTGTTTGAATTCAGTGCCTGGACTAAAGATAGTTTGAAATATTGCCTATGGAGTGCATCAAACGTTAGTTGTGCGTCGTGTGAAAGCAGAAAAATACACATAAGTGCGTTGAACTTTGTTGTGAGAAATGAAGAGTCTGTAGAAAATTAACTTCGAACTCGTTTGCGAAGCATGTTATTGTAATAATAATCAAGACAAGTGTAGACAATTTAGATGTGATTATATACACGTGGTGCGTTAACTTTTAAATCGATATTCGGCAAGGAAGGTGTTACAAACTGAAATGCCAGAACTTCCAGGGGCTGTTTTGAGACATAACAAAAACCCAATATTTTATAAAAATTCAATTTTTACTAAAAAAAAAAGAAAATTCTAGCAAAAAAATTGATTACAATAAATAGATAATTATAATAGAATAAACAAATCATAAGAATAATATAATGAAACTGAATTTTCGTGAAATTTCAGTATCTTACTTTCTTCTTTTATTCACGGCTTCTGAAACAATTATTATTTTTCGAAGAAACCAAAAAAAATGAGACCATTATTGCCAAACAAAAAGCTTGTTTCAAAAAAGCCCCAGCCACGGGGTGATTTTGGGACAAAATTTAAGTCTGCGCAGTTCCGACAAAAAATGTTTCTTCCTAATGGAACTCGCTGGACACATTTAGAAAAAGGCTTCGACATACCTAAATGGTTTGAAAGATATTGAGTTTTTAGGTTTTCGGCTGAGCGTGAGACGAAAAAATCGCCTTTTTTGTCCCAAAACAGCCTCGGCTGACAACAGTGATTTCTATTCATGGGTGAAAAGCAGAAAGTTGATAATGTCATGTCTGTGGAAATTATGAGCTTGTGTTTGGAGGAATAATTAATTCAATCACATGGACTTATTAGGCATATTTTCTCCAATAATATCCTATGTGCCAATAATTTTTACTTTACTCCGTATCAAAATAAATTCAATCAAATATGAGTAAATGGCTTTCGGTAACGCATGCCTGACTACCTTTTTTCAAATTTTTGGCTTTATATCTTCCAATAGAAAGCTTGAAATCTAATTGTCAATACTCATATTCCTTCAGAATTAATTGCAGAATCAGAAAATAAAACTTTTTTTTTTTAATTCCAGTTATAGTTTCAGAGCTATAATCACATTTGAAATGTCCCCGAGTTTTTACGACATTTGGTGACAAGACAGTTTTTCATTAACTTTATGGCTTAAGACTTCAATTTTCCCATTTAAATTGAATAATAATTGAAGATTATTGAATATACTTTAAGATGTGAGAATTTTATTACACTTGAAGTGTTTTTATTCAACCAAAATGACCGATTTAAGAGACCGAAAAAGATCGTACAACATTTCGGTGTTTTCTGGTAACATGGGTTCTTTATAAGAAGCATATTTCAGAGGTGCGTTTATGAAGATAATAATAATAAAAACAAGCACTTATTACGTACAAAACACTTGATTGATAGTTTAATTCAGGCTGAAAATATCTTCTAAAATGGTAACATTTTTATTGCAAATTCAAATCATTATTTTACACTTATAATATTTTTCAACATTGAAATGATTTCGGAACATATAATCTTGATAAATAAACATAAAAACCGAGGTTGGAAAATTATACATAGTGGACAAAATTATTCATAATTTTTTTCACTGTGCATAACTTCTTTGCCTGGGAATATGAAATTAATTGACGTTTTATTAAAATCATTTAATTAATTAACCTCCAATATAAAAATGTGACAAAAATGAGAATTGTTAGCATAACGAAGATATTGTATTATTTAACAATTACGGTAATAACATGTTCAATTAATTGTATTATGAAGAATAATAATCATGAAATTATAATTTTCATATCTCAAGCCTCGAGAAGCAGATCTAATTGTAATTTTGACTCTCGAAATATTGTGAATGGTTTATATAGAAAATTGTCATTAAGTACAAAAAATTGTGCTTATAAAATAAGATTATACTTCTTTATCTCAAAAATAATTATTTTCACATCTATCATAATGAATATGATTATAAAAAGAAGAGTTTCATGTTAATCTGAAATCCTATTTTTCTATTTGATTCAAAAGCGAATAATTCCAACTTTCCAATTTTCACCCATATATTGGACTAACAACTACACATTTTTCTTCGTAAAAATGTGCGCGGAGTAAAAAAAAAATAAAAAGATTTCGTACTAAAAAAATATAATCATGCGGAAACGTTCTTTTAAAAGCAGTGCCCTCCTTCTTTTTTTAAAAATTTTATTCATTAAGATTTAGAGGCAGCGACCCGTTTTCAAACGTTTAATCGTAGACAATAAAGTTGACATGTTATCAGAATAACCCTGAAACTTTATTATCAAACAAAAGTGTATACCTAGTGGTAATGAAGCAACACGCAATAATGAAGAATTCTAAATTATTGTAATTAAACAGTAGCTTTTACCTACATTTCAGTACACAAACAGGAAAATCACATCGATTATAATTTAAGGAATAATAATTAAAAGAATTAATTATTAATTTATTATT
>JAUMHM010083424.1:0-13318 GCA_032362435.1 Melikaiella ostensackeni
TCTATTGCTAAGAGCTACATGAGAAAAGGTCAGGCGAAACGGGAAATACACAGAATGTCTCATCAAAATCAACTCAATGTCTGTTCATATTGTCCCATAAGGACCAGAATTTTCTGTAAAGAGTGTAAATCACCATTCTGTAATCCGTGTTTCAAGAAGAATTACTAAGACTCTAATCAAGCACCCCGAAGAAGACAGAATTCTACTACGTCCACGTCGTTGTCTCTGGGTTATGCTGAGCGTAGAATGTTCGATTCGTGAACAGAGACCTCATCCAAGTACAAAATTTTGATGAAACTTGACAGGTTTCGAAATTTTATGTCTGCCGTATTGGATCCGCTATATGGAATTCTGAAAATCCAATTTGAAATTTGTAATCAGCGACCCCGAAAACCCCCAAGTACAGAGTTGTGCGAAAGTCGTGGAGTTTACAAAATTTCATGTCCGCCATATTTGGTCCGCAATTTTGAATTTCGAAAATTCGATGTCAAATTTATAATCAGCGACCTTGAAAACCCCCGAATACAGAATTGTGCAAAAATCATAGAGTTTCCAAAATTTCATGTCTGCTATATTGGATTCGCCGAAGGGTATGGCTATTTGAGATCGGTGAGACAAATTTTTTCTTGCAATTCAACTATTCCGACCACCGTTGATCATAGTTAGGGTCGAGTCCTAATACTTCTTTGGTTTGAAAAAAAATTATTTAAAAAATCCCGATTTTTTGGTACTTTTTTCCAAATTTGGCGCCATATTGGACTTCCTACTGGACCAAACTGAATTCTGACCATGGATACTTGAAGAGCATACCAAAACTATAAGGAAACATGATTATTGTTTGGAAATTTCTCTTTTTCAGTCATGAGAATGAGGCTTGAATATAAGTTAAAAAATTGTAGTTCTTGGTCGTTAAAGGGTTAAATGAAAAGAAACTGACTGAAAGACATTCGTCATCCAATGCGCTAATATGCGCCACCTTAAAAATTAACAAAAAACTATAATTAACCCTACCATTGCCATTTGTCATCGATCCACTCACACTGATAGAACCAGATGACTTTAATAAGCAATATTAGGGCTTAAAGATGAAAAAAGAATAGATTAGATTGACATAGATAGCAGAGGATGGATTCGGAAACATTATTAATTTCCATTTCACTCCTGAGAAAATTAAATACTTATGATATTAAATACTTTCAAATTTTTTGAAAAGTTAAATCTGTTAAATACTTTAACAATCTTTGTTTCGTGAAAGAAAATTGTCGAAACACAGTCAATTTAGCTGATGACCAGTAGAGAATTTACCATTTAGCCATGCTTGGCCCAAGCCTAGGACCTTAGGATACCAATCGTGGCGCAAAATTGGCCGCCAGTATTGGGCCTTGTCAGTCTTGGCCGCCAGTTTCAGCTGAAGTTTGAGATGATAAGCCAACACTGCCCATGATCTCGAAAACATGGGTAACTTGGCTGCCATTGATGGACAAATGATCGAAACAAGCATGGGCTAAGAATGAGCCGAGATTGGGAAAAAATTGACTATATAAAAAATTATTATTTATGCCGTTAAAATTATTTTATCAATCTTGACTAATGTTTGACTCATACTTGGTCCAATTATTTGTCCATCAATGGCAGCCAAGTTACTCATGTTTTAATATCATTGGTCAATCTTTGCTACCCGTCATGGAACGTAACTGGATGCCAATTGATAAGTGGTAATACGAGGGTTGATTACAGCATTTTGTTAATTTTTAAGGTATTGCATTTGAAAACGAATGCTTCCATGTCAGTAACTTTTAATTTCATATTACTGTAGAGGACCTAACACCTACGTTACAGTGCTCACCCCCCTTACAAAAAAAAAACACAATATCTCTCCTAATCACATAGCGCAAAAATTTTTTTACGATGGCGCGTTTGAGTGCATTTGAAGTTATGACGGATGGTTATGATGAATCAAAAAAAAATTATTATCTTAGAAAAATCGCCCAAGCTCGCCCCCCCCCCCTTCCAATTTGTGTCGCTGATAGCTGGGTTATCAATATAGCGTGAAATTTTGCTTGATGGTGCAAGCCGGATCATTTGAATTCCTTCAAGGTCATGCAATTAAATTTGATTTGTTGAATGGAGGGGACTGGGGCTCGGAATGTATCCAGCCTGCCCCCGTAACCCTGGCTGTAACTCTGAGTGCTTTTTGGCGCAAAATTTTGTATTAATGGTTCATGTAAGCGCATTTGCGGTGTCATTCAATATGCCAAAAGAATCTCAGATGTAGAGTGGGGGGAGGGCTAGTGCAACTAAACTATCGTAGGCTCCGTCCGTTTTGAGCTGTGTATTGTGGAAATCATTGCGTTACCATATATTGAAAAATCGTTACGATATGTCGAATAAAGATTTCTTATGAAGGATAGTAGTTGAGAAAAGCCTTCAGTTTCAAGAAGAATTCAGAGGGGAAACTCCTGTCATTTCGAATTCTAGTTAAGGTTCTATTGTTCACAGCAAATGAATTACCCTTGCGAAACTCTCACATTATTCTTATTTGAGCCTGCTAACAAAATTTTGATAAAAACACGACTTTTGTAAACATGTTTTCGTTTTAAAGATTAATGAGCACTAAATACAGACGACAATCTTATCAATGTTTAGTTTTTCTATGTTTCAAAGTTTACTGTTTCAAAAATCATGCATTATACTCGCACAAACAGCCCAATATCAACATATGGACACATAGTGCAAAAGATAGTAGATACCAAAGTCGCTTTTGTGTTTTAAATCTTTCTTTTCTTCAGGCATATTTTCGTATATGATCAAGATGAAAATCTTAATCCTTGCATTGGTAACACTTCTTCTTAGTGAGTATATACCATACATGAAGAAATTGAATTAATCAAGTCTTTTGTGACATTGTATGCAATGAATTTTACAATATTATTTGTATTTACACATAAAAAATCCAAAAACATCTCAAAAATTTGAAAGTTCTCTATTTTTCTCTCTATGGAAGTTTCTTAGTTTATTTTTCGATGTGACAACTAAAATAATTCAACGCACATCGCGCTTAAACCTTAAAATCATGAAAATAGTAGCTTCCTCGTCATTTGCAGGCCTGTGATATTTTTTTTCTAATCCGAGTTAATCTTAAAAGTATAGTATACTATATGATACACAATATATAATGCCTATGAAGTATATACCTGATCAAGAAATTTTTGTTGTTCACGCACTCATGTTACATTGCCTTAGCTTTAATTTGAGTGTGCGTACATATATTTACTTTGACTGCTCAATACTCATATATGTCAGAGAAGCATATGTTATTGGTGATAAAATATCGACAAATGTACGAGTTTAAGTCATTTTTACCATTTTTCAGTATTATAACTTGTGCGCCCATAATCAGTTGTTTGATTAGGTTCACACCAAAGTGCGTCACGGAATGCTTGAACGGACAATTATCATAGCATACTACTTTTGGCATTGACGCTAATCAGAAGAAAGTACATTCGCTTTAAAATAATAAGAACAATACAATTTTTCGTGATTTCGACATTTTGCCGCGATGTGTGAACTGATAAATTTTTTCCTCTTTGGTTAAACTTCAGGGAAGTCATTCGGCATCCACATGAAACTTTTCGACCTCCCCGCTTCAAAAAAGGAAACATGACTTTTTTGACGACCCACAGTGGGATCTTTTTTAGAATTTTGTCTCAAATTCAAAACATTTTCAATAGAAATAATTTGGAGGGATTATTAATTTTCTCTTCTGTAGAAAAGTACTTACCAAACATAGAAAAAATGTTAAGAAAGTGAAAAAAGTATATTTTTACTTGGAAATTTATGTTTGAAAATGGCATTTTTTCGTGAAAAATTTTCAATTATTGTTTATCATGTGCGCTTAGATATTATATGTTTTGCTCACGCACTTTTTGAAATAGATTTGAAGGCATGAAACATTTCCACGATTACCTTTACTTGAGACGGTTTCATCATTTTCGTTAATAAAGAATCTCTCCGCTGGAAATTGCTACTTGAAAGCCTTTTGGGTGACCGATTTCGAATCCGCAGTTGAAATTCAAAAAGTCAATATTGCTGATCAAATTGTGAAAACAAAACTGTATGCTTCTAGGGGTTACAATATCAGCTTCAATCACCTTTTTCTGAGAATCATAATGTATTAAATTAATTTAAAGGCCGATTTTAACATCGGAATGCAAAAATATATTTGAAAAAGGGTGTGTAGGGCATAAAATGTAATGTAATATTTTTCCTATATTTGGCAAGTATTCGCCTATAGCCTTGAAATAGAACTATTCAATGTGACAAAATTTTTTCTTATATGTCAAGCCAAAAACTTATTTTTCTATCTCTTTCAAACGCGGTTTCTAGTCTGCGAAGTGTTGTTCTTTTATCAATTTATAATTGTACTTTTTGCATGAAATGTGAGAAGCGATTTTTGCAATATTATTTCATTCAACCAATAGGTTGAAATAGAAGTTAATATTTACTAAATTTCATAAAAATCACCAATCAACGTTCTTTAATTCAATTGCCGAATTTTTAGTCGAATACGCGCAGCAAAAATAAGACTTGTATGTTTGTACTTTTCTTGGTCCTCCATGTTCCACCATAACTTTAGATAGGTTTGACATATTGGCTCGAGTATTTTTTCAAATGTGGGTAAGGATGGTGCGAGTAACGTAGGCACATAACACTGCAAAAAGAAGGAATTATTTCAGGGCTAATTTCAGGTGTTAGTCCAGGCGAATTATACTTTGGAAAAAAAATTGTTAACAGCACTTGGACAATTGATAATGGTAAAGTGGCTTATAATAAATATAAAAAAAATAAATGCGTGAGCAGGGGTGCGGCGGGGTTGATATGGGGGGGGGGTGAATTGGGGTGAAAATGGTATTATCGTGATTTCTGGCGGAAGTTGACGTCAGAGAGAAGAGTGTTCAACAGAAAACATATAGATTTTTAAAAAATCTACAACTTTCGTATCCATGACTCTTTCACATAACCTCAAAATGTCCGCGAAAAATGCGAAAAACCGTGTTTTTTTCGTTTCTTATTCTTCATTTTCGCAAAAATAATTTCATTCTTACGAAACTTAGTGAAAGTATACTTTTTCATGTCCTCAATATCCACAAATTTTTTCGGATGGAAAAATCGAGAGGTTTCCGAGATGATCATTTGTTCCGGTCCGAAACACTTTTTCTTTCGAATGAAATTTGTCCTTCCGAAAATCATCCTACAGAGTCCTTTTAGGGCTCAATTTTTTCGATTTGACATATACTTTTTGGTGAAATGAAAAAAAATAGTCCCTCTTCAAGAACATGCTCGAAAATGGAGAAAATTCGAAAAGTGACTTTTGCAACAATCAATTTTTCACTAAATGTTGATAATTTGTTTGAATTTCAGAATATCTTAAAAAACTGATTACACTATTCAATTTTACGAAAAAAAATACGAATTAAAATGTTTTTTATTATTTGACCACAAGCTTCATTTTCGAACACTAACGCTATCAACATTCAAGTCGAATAATGAAGCTTCAGATGAATAAGAAAAAATACGAACTTTTAAATTTGTTTTGCCTTGAAATCAATGACCTTTTGAATTCCTGTTAAAATTATAGATGTATAAGCAATTTTCATACAATAATTTTCATAAAACTAAATTTCCGAGTTCAAGCAAAGACTTGGCCGCTCAATTTCAAGGGAAACATCTTCGTTTTCATCGAAATCTTCCGAAATTTTGTCAAAGTTTGAACAATTGTCCGAATCATGACATTTTGTACATAAATCTGTACATCGCAGTCCATGCTTTCGACATCCACATCTATTATCTTCACAACTCGTTTTGCAGCTGCAAGAGATTGTTTTTAATAAATTTTCAGGTATGACTGAGGCTTCTGTAAAGCGAGACATGAGTACTTTAAAATTTTTGACAGTTTCTTTTTTCCAGCCCCACTTGGTTGCAGTTATTTTGTTTTGAAGCCACGTTTGAAGCAGAAAGTATGCTCTGTAAGAGAGTTAAATAGCTGCTCCAACAGTTGGTGGTAATCTTCCTAATTTAAAAGTAGGCTCTGCAGTCAATAATTTGTACTGCTGAAATCTCAAATCGTCTACAGATAATTTATCATTTGTGCACTCGTAAATGGATGGAATTAACTTGCAACCATTTCGAGTAATGACTTTTGGTTCTGCATCAGTCTGATAAAAAGGCTCTACCAACTTCGTCAACTCGGGAGTTTTAGTAAATGAATTTAATGTTGTTTTTCTTTCCTTTGCCTGCAAAAGCAGATGCTGTATCACAGCCAGTAAAGCAATGTAGAAAACCAACAATTGAACGATAATATTCATACTTAAAACTGTTTGACGAATATATTGAGTATTTATTTATTATATTGAGTATTAATTTGACATATATTGAACAAAGATTATCATTCAATTGTTGGTTTTCTACATTGTTTTATTGGCTGTGATACAACATCTGCTTTTGCGGGCAAAGGAAAAAAACATCATTAACTTATCAAAATTCCGGAGTTGACAAAGTTGCTAGAGCCTTTTTATCAGACTGATGCAGAGCCAAAAGTCATTGCTCGAAATGGTTGTCAGTTAATTTCATCCATTTATAAGTACACGAATGAATCATTATCTCTAGATGATCTGAGATTTCAGCAGTACAAAGTATTGACCGCAAAGTCTACTCCTAAATTGGAATGATTACCACCAACTGTTGGAGTAGCTACACAACACTTTTACATAGCATACTTTCAGCTTCAAACGTGGCTTGGGAACAAAATAACTGCAACCAAATGGGGCTGGGAAGAAGAAACTGTCAATAATTTAAAAGTACTCATGCCTCTCTTTACAGAAGCCTCAGTCATACCTGAAGATTTATTAAAAACAATCTCTCGCAACTGCGAAACGAGTTGTGAAGGTAATACATGTGGGTGTCGAAAGCATGGACTGCGATGTACAGATTTATTTACAAAATGTCATGGTTCGGACAATTGTTCGAACTTTGGCAAAATTTCGGAAGTTTTCGATGAATACGAAGACGTTTCACGTGAAATCGGGCAGCCAAATCTTTGCTTGAACCCAGAAATTCAGTTATCCAAGGAATTTAGCGATATCGAAGAAACATTTGAAGATCAGGAAGGAACCCAGTATACTGAGAATTCGGATCATGAAGATCAATTTGAAATGTTGCCAAAAAAGACCAGATTATCGTAGTATTGTTTATTTATTTTTTTTAATTTTTTTCGGATATTTTGATGTTATGTAGAAAAATCACGGACACAAAAGTTGTAGATTTTTCTATAATTCATATGTTTTCTATTGAAAACTTTTCTCTCTGACGTCAACTTTCGCCGGAAATCACAATAATATCATTTTCATCCCTTCCCCCCCCCTTAAATCAACCCGGCCACACTTCTGCTCACACATTTATTTTCTTGACGTTCATTATAAGCCACTTTACCATTTCCAATTGTCCAAGTGCTGTTAACAATTTTCTTTTTTTTTTGCCTCAAAATAAGTTAATCCGCCTGGACTGTGTTAAAATAAGCCTCAGAAAAAAACAGCCTGAGTGGTTCTGAAATGTGATCACTGATGGGGTCTCAGCATCATTTTTTTTCTATTAAAAGAAACAGAAAGAAATTATCCTATTCAATAACGGGAAACGCAAAAAATAATACCGTAAAAAAAGACCTCCACTTTTCACACCGAAAGATTCGCGCTTGTCAATCTCAGCCAAGTGCAACCACGAAGATATTACACTGGAACTCCGGCTTAGGAATTCCTAGAACTACTGGCCAGCTGCTGGCCCACGCATTTTCTCCGTTCGCGGGGTGACAGACGGTGTTCAACCAAGCGTGAAACACCAGCCGCGTATGGACAAAGGCGCAGTGCGCGGGTACTCACGTTCGTACTCGCGTTCGGAGATTGCGTAATATTAGAAAATGGTTCACACGTCCGCGATTGTTTATGGTTTGGAAAATTCCGAGGTAGAACGAAGACCATTGAGGATACCCCCGTCACGGTCTATTCAGTGGGGTTCCGGTGTATATTGGATACAGATTTTTTAAACTTGGTCAATTATTGACTGATTTGCATGAAACATTCTAGAATTAATAGAAAGACATTCAAAAATGAATTTTGAGCGACATTCTGAGTCATAAATCGTTTATTGTATCTAAGAATGAAGAAGAACTTTAAAGATAATATTTTTATACTAAAGTTCAGAATCTACATTTATACTAATTTATCGATTGACACCATATTTTTAATTCAAATTCACTGGTAAATAAATCATTTTTTAGAGAATTGAAAATTTTTTCAAGAGTAACTAAAAATCTGTATTTCATATTCAAGAAATTTCAAGATTAAATGCCATTAATAGTTATTTTCGGTGAGCATCTTCTACCCTGACATGTTTCTTATGGCGTTTTCGCTACGTACGTCAATTTAGCTGTATATATAGATGCTGAAGTTGAGCAATTTATTCGAAATAAACTAGTAGTCCTACCAAAAAAGCAAGGATATTACTGGATTCCTTTTAGCATTATCTCCAGGCATTTTATAAATCATGCAAAAAATGATTTTTCAACAAATACATAATTATGAAAAATTGTGCAATTATTATAATTGAAACTAACAGTTCAAGGAAACTTCAAGGCACGTTAGCAGACTCCTTCCTAAGTCACTTTTAAGTCTTTTCTTTCATCTATTTAAAAAAAAAACTTATTCAAACAAATACAATTTTAAGAACACTTTTTCAGGTTTCTAATATTTTCTGTCAAAAATATAAACAATTCAAACACTAAAAGAAGTAATATGATGAACGAACTCCCACGAACAATGTTTATAAATGAAAATGAAAATCCTATCAAGAAACTAAAAATACCCTTAGATTCTGCTTGGCAATACAGGTATCTAGAGATGTTTTTGAAATCATGCAAAAAAATGATTTTTTGAATAACTACATTGTTTATGCTTGGAAATTTATTTCAAAATCATGGAAAAAAACTAAATGTTCATCAATAAAATATAACGTAGTCTAAAGCATATAAAATTTTTAAAAATTCTGATATTAAGAAGTTAACTTAGACATTCCTTTTATTCCCAATGTTTAAATTAACTTTTTGCTTTTATTTCAAATTTTTCTTTATTTTATATGCTTTAGACTACATTATATTTTAGCGATAAGCCTCCACTTGTTTTTCATGACTATTCAATAAATTTCCAAATATTAAATAAAAAACTCCTGGAGATATTGGCGAGCAGAATCTAAGAGTATCTTTTGTTTTTAAATAGGACTTTCATTTTTCGAAATAAAAATTGCACGAATTGGATATCTACAGCTGGATCCTCCAGTGACATGGAGTCAGGTTGGAGGGGATGAAAGCTAGAATTAATTTATTAATTATTGATCAGTGAGGGTTAGTGGGAGTTTGTTAATCATATTAACTTCCTTTAGTGTATGGTTTGTTTATGCTTTTTGATGGCAAACATTAAAAACCTGGCAAAATGTTATTAACAACATATTTGGAGGTATTTTAGTAAAAAATCTGCTAATGTGCTTGACAGTTTTTTCTTACTGTTAGTTTTATTTACAATAATTGCACAATGTTTCATAAAATGTAAGTGTTTGAAACATTATTTTTTTGCGTAACTCGAAAAATATCTGGAGATATTACTAAGAGGAATTCAGTGATATCCGTGGTTTTTTGATAGGATCATTACTTTATTTTAACAAAGTACATATTCTACCGGCACTGGAAAAAAAATTACCAGCTCCGGTAAAAATGAAATTGCCGGCACCGACATTTTTTTATCGGTTTTTCAAAAAGCGTATTATAAGCACACGGCATTATGAGTCATTTTTTTAGGTACAATTTTGAATATAGCTCATGATCCATAAGTTAACATGCTTTGTTATTATCTAAATAACTAGTTGACTATTATCTCTTGTATATATTTCTAGAAAGTCACGTTTAAATATACCCATGACTTTATGACGGTTCAAAAACTGATATCACTTTATACTGAGATGTTAATGATTCCTTTCCAATGTCTCACGGAGTAGGGGGGGGGCGCCCCTATGACTGGTCATAGAGATAATTTAAATTACACCCCTAACCCTTTCAATGTCCCGTGGTAAGGCGGGAAGGCACCCCTGTTACTGGTCACAGAAATAATTAAACTTACACTGCCATTCCATTTCCAGAATCATTTCGCCACCATTATCAAACATTATGATTTTGCGTTGAGCAGTATTTCTGTGATTTTTAATAGTAATCGCCCATTTTCTTGAAAACTATAAGTCATATTCGTTTTTTTCGCAGAAAATCCTATCGGAATCCGCATTTGAAGTTTTTCACCACGAATATCACACTCTTGCCTCTTTAGTCACACTCCTCGTCCTTTCCAGTCTCGTCTTCCTTGGTAAAATGGATTCTAAGAGCGTTGGGGAGGGAAAAAGAGTGAATTCAGTCACAATTCTCATCGTTTCGAGGATTCTGCCTCATATAAATGTCCTTACATAAAATCATTTTTAAAAAACTAGTGAAAAAATTTGTCGGTACAGGTAATTTTTTTTACTAGTACCGATTTTGTATACACCACCTTATTTTAAATAAACTGCACGAGTTTCAAATCCATATGCCTAGCTCAATTAAGAGCAGTTTTTCTCTTCATAGTTCAACCATTTTCATCCCTCATTACAAAAAATAATAAGTAGTAATAATATTTATAAATCAATAGTCTTGTTATATGTGAATTAATAAATATTTACACATGTATGATTCTTATTAAAACACCAGTGAATTCTTGTTTCCTAGTTGGAGTTGAATTCGACCAGCGTATTTACCCCCAAAAAAAAAATTTTTATTAGAGTATCAAACGTTTCTATCATTATATAACATATATTTTTTTAATTTACAGGTTTCTTGAAATCTGAAGCTGCTATTGTAAACTACATAGATCCCATCGATTCTATAATGATTGAAATTTATCATATAACGCACGCGCAAGCGGAAAAAGAATGTACGGCAACCAATGTTAAGAGTAAACAATGGGATACAGTGATGAAATCTATTTCCCAACTCCAAGAAGTTGGAGCGGGCCTAATGGGTGATATATCGGATGCAGCAAAAAAAAATGGAAACTACGATCAACCTACCAAAACTCTCTGTATGCAAAATAAGCAGCTCAGAAATTTGAAAAGAGACATAGACGAAGCATTGAGGAAATGCGTTATACCCAATGGTAGAATTCCAGCTTGCTCGTTACAGTCCAAAATTTTAGATACGAGCATGGCCAGAACTTGTAGCGCAGTTGAGAAATTGTAAGTTTCTTGGATATTTTATACGTATTTCATGGTATTATTTCAGTTATAATTTCTTTACTTGTATTTGATATAAGGTCAATACGGGTAAATATTCAGAGGATAGATCTGAATTATCGATATTTGAAACATTTGAGAATATTATTGTTTGAAATCTTATCCTATTTATCTTTGGACATTTTGCTTTTAATTCTCGCAAACGTTTGCGTGAAAAAATATTTTCAATTTTCTTTGACAGTGTTTCTATGATTACAGATTTCCCGTCAATACAGATAAGTCAGAAGATACACTAAAATTAGGCGTGTGCATAATAATTCGATCCGATTTTAAAGATGTTTTGACGTGAATCGAGAATGTCGGATTTTTTCGAATGGATTGGCTGGCCGTCGAATGCCAAATATCCTATGTTCGACGAGCACCCGGTCGAATTAGATTTCTTCGGGTGCTCTTCGAATGTTCAGAAGTCTCACATTCAACTTCCCTGCGTCAGATTGAACTTTTATATCCTGACTAAAATCGAACTTTTTCAAATCGACCAAATACATTCTACACCGATGCATGCAGATTACGTATTTCGCCATTAGATGTGTAATTTAATATGAATTTATATTGGAAAAAATTTCAAATATTCCTGAATACTATAAGGAATATTGGACTCGACAAGAAATTGAATACTTCACTCAGATTTTAATATAAAAAAACCTAATTCAAAAAACCTTCTCAGGGTTTCCTAGCGACATATGTTGTTGGACTAGCTGACAAATTTCAAAGTAAAAAAAAAGTGATAGAGAAAACATATGTTAAGAAAGAAAAGTACTATAGTAGCTAAAATAAAATATATTTATTTTAAAACTTTATAGACTTCAGGTTAAGGATTACCATCATTTTAATAACATGAAGTCAAAATTTTAAATCTAATACTCAAATCACAACTCCCATTCATTATTAACCTTTTTACCTTTGTGTCATTGCAGATGTATTTTATTTTGCATCATATTTTCTCATTGTTTAATTTCCCGATTGACCAATCTGCATTACTGCTGAGATATATCGCGGTGCTCTTATCAGCAGTTGCTAACGTTGTTAATGTTTAATTTTGAAAATATCAAAGCAAAAATGTCGTCGAGTAGCAATATAATAGCACAAAAGCTAATGAAATAAGCATGCATCGGTATAGAATATTCGATATTTGACGCGTAGTTGATCGAATCAAAAACATCCGATCCAATCATTTGCGCGTCAAATCTTGGTTTTTCGACATTCAACGCCTGGCCAATCGAATCCAATTTTGTTTTATTCTATCGGCCACGCGTGAAATGTCGGTGATTCGACATTCGACGAACGGCCCATCGAGTCAAGAAAACCCAATTTCATTGGCCGTACCTCGAATATCGAATTTTCGTTCGATACGGCAGAATTCATACGTCTAACTGACATCTACAAATTTTACAGAATTGCGCAATTCATATTCGAAAACGTAAACAAAAAATCCACTGATTCCGAAAATATCTTTTCTTTTAACATTTTGACCATTTTTGACAATATTAATGACAACTAAAAAAAATCAATTACATAGAAAAGTTTCAGGGTTATTTTAAAAATAAAACTTTCAACTCTCACGGAATTATCCACGGTACTAGCCTTTGCGCTATACTTGAACGGTTAGGCTTACGGAAAATTCTACAACACTAGAATGTGTCTTAAAAATTTACCTTTTTCGAAGCATTATAATCCTAAAGTAAATTAAAACATGTTTTTATGTATAACTGTATTGAGATAAATGTTAGTTATTAATAGTCATGATTATCTACTTATATTTGTATTATAGAATCAGGATTCACTACACGTAGCAAATTTGATCGGTAATCGTTACCAAAAGTTGTGGTGAAATTTGGATATAGTGGCGTTTCGGTAAATTTTCACGTGCAGCACTAAAAATGAAATACACGAAAATCTAACAAGC
>JAUMHM010083425.1:0-13316 GCA_032362435.1 Melikaiella ostensackeni
GTTTTGCACACGATTAAAACCCGAAACACCTCCTTTCATCATAATGAATCATCGTGAAAGCATTAAATCTATTATTAAGTTTCAAAATTGTTGACCTCTCTACAAAACTGAAATTGAGTCAGTGAAAAAAAGTCGCTTGAGATTGAGACAAACTTCATTGTGAAGGTCATTTTATTGGGCACAAACTCTCCATTCATGGTTCGTCATAGGTTCATTATAAAAAAGTTGCGGTTGGATGTAGGTACAAAAACAGGGTTAACAACGCAAATTTCACGACAGTGAACTTTGACTTGCTCTACGTTGTTGAACAATAAGTAAAAACTAGTTTGTAAATTCCGGCTACTACCTTAAAATTTTTTTTTAGGTAGGTCCCATAAAAATTTTAAAATTTTAACAATTTTAGCTAACAGAGTTAATTATAGAGGAGGCAGCGATCTCAGCTCTAAATTGTGATAGAAAGCTCTGATAAAGCTTGAGACAGTTCGAAAAATTCGAATACTTCAGTTTTATAAGAAATAAGTTTCAAAACAATTACATAATTGGCTATTAGTAATTATTTTTTCTAAGCTCTTTTTTTCACCGGACATAAAAGGAGTGATCAGTATCAGTGTCAGTCCCAGGGTTACAGTTCCTTTAGGCTCTATCGGCCTTAAGAAACCAGAAGTACAACTGGTATATCGTGAAAAGCTGAATAAATAATTAGAATATCATGAAGAAGACTGGAAGACTGAATTGAACAATAAAAATGTAGAGGGTGTAATGGATAATACTACGGGATAGCATCTTTAAGAGTGCATCTAAAGTGTGCCGTACTGCGGCTGTGGGAAAAAAGGCTGGAGATGCTTGGTGAAATGACGAAATCCGCGTGGCTATCAAAGAGAAAAAGCAAGTGTACTCGAAAACATTAAATATTCAAGATCTTAGCGATGAGTAAAGGACTAGACTAGAAAATGATTACAGGAATAAAAACAGAAAAGCCAAGATACTAGTCAGAGAAAGCGAAGATAAAATCAAGGCGGAAGAAGATAAAAAAATACAAAATGACTTTGAAGGAGATAAGAAATTATTTTGGAAATGGGTTAAGAAGGTTCAGAAAGGGAGCTCTAGCACTGATGTAGACGGAATCAAGAAGTCTGATGGTGAAATGGTATGGGATTCGAACAAAGTGTAAGACCGTATGAGAGATTTTTTCAAGAGATTGTATGGTGGTCAAGCTATGGAGCATAACAACCTTCCCATTGAGGAGAATACGTTGGACAATTCAATTGTAGGTAGCGGAAGAAGAATCAATATCGACAACGTTATACCCTCGATTAAGAAACTAAAGATTGGTAAGGCTGCTGGTATGGATGACAACGCCGCTAAAATATTCACCAAAATACTGATTGAGGTCATGAGAATAACTGGAGAAAGGATCTGGGAAGTTCAATGTGGATTCATGTCTGGAAGATGATGTGCGGATCAGATATTTAGCTTAAGACAAATCATAGGACGCTCAATATATACAATATACATGGACAACTGTCTAAGAATGGCCCTCGTAAAAGAAGAAGGTGTTGATCTCGGGACAGTGAAAGTACGTGGACTGGCGTTTGCAGATGATAAGATTGTTACAGTGGAAGCAGCCGACGATTTGCAGAGAATGATGAGCAGACTAGATACCAGCATGAAGAGTATGGATCTTAAGATCAACGCAAATATAACAAAAACTATGTTTTTGAAAGAAGGGGTGAGAAAACAGTATGCAACATTGCCTCAAACGAAGAGAGCATAGAACCAGTTGATGAGTTCGTGTACCTTGGGAGCTTATTTACTGTTGACGTAAGGATTGATGCAGAGATATCCAGGCGTATAAAGGAGGGTAGAAAGATCATCGGCATTGTAAAAGCTATTACTAGAAGTAAAAATGTAACGAATAAAGCTAAAATTGCAATATTCAACTCTGTGCTTGCATCCACAGTGTTGTATTGTAGCGAGACATGGACGTATCAAGAAAATGATAAAGAGATAGGTTGGAATGCAGCTCTTGCGGAATATGTGCGGTAAAACGCTAATGGACAAAGTCAGTAATGAGTGGGTTCTCAAAGAATGTGTTGTATAAGAAACATCGTTTGACAAGAGTGAAAGAAATTTGCTGGGATGGTTTGATCATGTTGGAAGAATGTGTGAGGAACGTATAACGAATTAAGTATTTTAAGGCAAAGTGAGAGGTAGCGTACTCAGAGGTCGACCGAACAAAGGATGGTTGGAATGTGTGAATGAGACCCTGAAGAGAGAGAATATCTAAAGTCGTAGAAATACAAGAACGTGCATGGAACGATGCATGTATGTAACGGAAGCTAAAGAGGTATGTAAGGATAAAGATGTATGGAGAGCGTTTGTTTATAAGAAGAAGAGTGATGCCTGAAATGAAAGATTTTGGAGACTAATGGCCCCATCTGAAATAATTTTCTTAGTGGATTGTCATAATTATTCCCGTTATTATGATGACTTCGCGAAGCTTTCCACCTAGGTTGATTGCTAGAGAGATTGATAAAGCGACTAGTGTCGGAGCGACGTAAAATGAGACCAGAACCGAACGAGTTACGCTTACCCCGGAAGAGATTAGGCTAAATGGTATAATAATAATAAAAATTCCAATCAACAGTTTTATTTTAACTTCATTCTTTCCCCCACTCGAATATTTTTTATTTGAATTCTTATCACAGGGAAAGATTGCTAATTTAAATTATCTTCAAAATAGATAATTTTTCAGGTTGACATTGTTGTATCAATAATAATGCTCAAAAGGCTCAAAGGCTCAAATATTGACCGATTTCAAAATATTTTTCTGTCCTCAATTTATCTATTCGGTTCTTTCGGCCCACCCCATTATTAAGCCGTTAGTTTCAATACATATTTGTAATGTTTGGAAAAAAATTATGCATTTGATACAAAAACAAGTAAGAACATTGAGGCGATTCTTTATAATAACAAACTGCAATAAACAACATAATTTCTTCAGCTACCATTTTCTCAATAACGAACAGAAATGTTTCCTACGACTTTGGTAGTTCTAACGTTGCACCCATAACTTTCGGGCATCTGGAAGAGGTACTGAATGAAGACTCTGGACCGAGCTGGACCGAACAATTATGGTTGAGATTCTTTTGACGGATTAGTTACACTTGCTGTCCCCAAGTAACAAGAAAAAATGTAAAAAAGATAATGACTCATAGGTAGTTGTGTAATTGTTTTAAAACTCATTTCTTATATCATTATATTATTCGAATTTTTCGAACTATCTCAAGCTTTATCCGAGCTTTCTATCACAATTTAGAGCTGAGATCGCAGCCTCCTCTATAATTAACTTTGTCAGCTAAAATTGTCAAAATTTTGAAATTTTCATGGTACTTACCTTTTAAATGAATGTGAAGGCAGTAGCTTGAATTTTTGAACTAGTTTTCGCCTATTTTTCAGCAAAATAGAGCAAGTTAAAGTTCACTGTCACGAAACTTGCGTTGTTGACCGTGTTTTTGTACCTTCATCCAATCGTAACTTTTTGCATAATTAACCTATGACAAACCACGAATTGAGAATTTGTGCCAAATAAAATGACCTTTACAAGAAGTCTGTTTCGTTCTTTAGCGTTTTTTTCACTATTTCAATCCAACTTTAGTAGAGAGGTCAACATTCTCGAAACCTGAAGTTAGCACTCAACGCTCTGGCTCGGGGCTAACGCTTCATGTCGAGATCTGAGATGTTTCAACATCAAAAAGTATTTTGTGCATTTGTTTATCTGGAAAAAGCCTTTAATAAAATGGATGGAGCTGAACTTCGAAAAGTCCTGGAAGAATATGGAGTGAGTGGTTGGCTTCTGAGAGCAACAAAAACAATCTGCAATGTTTTAGTAAAGCAAGCGTAAGGATAAATGGACAAGCGGGTGATTGGTTTAATACTGAGCAGGGCGTAAGGCAAGGCTGCGTTATGCCTTTCCGGATGTGGACTGGCGTTTACAGATGATAAGGTTGTTGAGGCAGAATTAGTCGATGCATGCAATTCCTGCGGAATACATACGGTAAAACGCTAATGGACGAAGTCAGTAATAAGTGGGTTCTCAAAAAATATTGTCTAGGAGAAATAATGTTTGCAAAAGTGCATGGAATTTGTTGAGATGATTTGGTCATTCTGAAAGAATGGATAAGGGACGTATCACGAAGCAACAGTATTCAGGTAAAGGGAATAGTAGCGTACGCAGAAGTAGCCGAAAAAAATGGTCGGAGTGTGTAAATGGATCTTTGAAAAGGAACGGTATAAGGTCTCATAGGAACACAAGAGCTTGCGTGAAAAAATTTATAGATATAGAGAAAGCAGAACGTGTATGCAAGGATAGGAATATTTGAAGGAGAATTGTTCATAAGAAAAAGAGGCTTTGATGTGGTTGGCTTAATAGAAACGTGGGTACAAGAAGAGTGGAAATAATTGAACAGATATTCTCGAATAATTTTAAATGGATACTACAGAAGACAAAAACTTAAAGTAACAAAGATAGAGTGAAGGTGGAAATAATTTAAGGGGTGAAATATCAATGTGAAGAAGAACGGACACAGTAAAAGAAGTGGAATGTAAAGCGTGAGGTATGGAACAAAGAAGGGGAGCAATTAATAGGATAGATAGGAAAAAGAGAATGGGTTTTATTGAATGGAAATACAACGGGATATAAAATGAGAGAATGTACTATTGTAAGAGGGAAATCTGTTTCGGTAATAGAATATATAATTACAAATAACAAAGAATGGTAAAAAGTACAGAAGTTGGAAGTGAGGGAACGGGTAGAATCAAACGAACAACACATTTACTTAGAATCGGAAGGACAGATAAAGTGGGGAGGTGTGGAAGGAGGTTTAAAAAAGTGATATGGACATAAGAGTCAAATCAAGACTTCAAATAAGAGAGATTCATGCTGAAGCTATGTGCCGAAACGAAATACAGGGCGAGGCACAAGCGTTCTGAACAGCCAGGGGACTGAGGCAAGGCTGTCCGCTAAGTCTGATGCTATTCGCTTTGAAACGCTACCATATGCCGACGTTATTGTGGTTTCAGCAAAAGAAGAAGAAGTGTTGAAGTGAATGCTGACAAGGCTAAGAAGGTACTTAAAGAGCTGGAAGCTGATTCCAAGTGAGGAAAAGTCCAACATTTTAAGATGCAGAAAAGGGGGCAGGAAGGATAAAGAATGTTCATGGAAATGGAAGCCATGAGCCAAGTTTAGGGCATTTGTGAAGGAGTGTTGAAGGATAAAATCAGAAGAAGATTAATGATGTTTGAATTACTGGGGCAAGCGTAATGTTATATGGTGAGGTGATATGGAAATGGAGAAAATACGAAGAGGTAGAGAGAGTGCACGATAAATATCTAAGGTGGACCTTCGGGTGAGGAAAATGCATGTTAGGATACTTAGTACGGGAAGAAGTAGATAAATTTGGAATGAGGGTAAGGACAGAAGAAAGCGTACATGAATTTGAAGAGAAAACAAGGGGAAGTGAGAATCGAGTGCTGGTAGGTGAGCGTTTGATAGAGAAGGAAAATTGCAAGGGAGAAGGGCAAGAGAGAAATACTTTAGAAGAAATGCGCTTGCAGTTATGGAAATCGAAAAAGGCATGAGATGGGTTAAATGTGTAGATAGTTCTAAATAAATATGGCAAGAAAATGGAGGTGACCAAGAGATGTAACACTATAATGCAATTAAAGTATGATGTTATATATATGTGGATGAGAGTGGAAGACAGAGCAAAATATTCAAGAGAAAAATGTGGAAGGGTAAGTCATAAAGTCTTAGCGAGGGCTAGATGTGGGAAAGTGGAGGAATGCAACAGATACTTGGATGAGGAGAAGAGATCCTGTAAGTTGTGTAACAGAAAAGAGGCTACACTCGAACATTGGATGGAAGGCTGCGTGGAAGAGAAGGAGGAAGGAATGGCAATCGGAAGACTGGCGCATGAGAATGGGGAGAAACAAGTAATGAGATGGTGGAGGTATCTGGAGAAAGAGAAGGAGAAAGAACAGAGAGGGATGGAGGAAGAATGACAATAGGGAGAGTATTGTACATAACAGTCGCTAGGCAAAAAAAGTGGTAAGATCCAGAAGATTGGTTTCCCTTCTCGAAAAGGTGGAGTAGAGTGCGTGGCGTAGGAGAGAGGCATAGTCGATAAAAAAAATTAGGTACAAAAATCAGATAAATTGCGATCGGTTGAAAAGACTGAAGATCAGAGGTAGAAAATTTGGAACTGAGAAGTACGCAGAGGCAAAATGAGAAAGGGCACGGATTTGTGTAATCTTTCTTTGATCCTTTTCTCATATATGTAAATAGGATGATAGAAGTTTAAGGACGGAATGATAAGCAAAGGTGAAACCATGACAAGGGCAAGAGAAGCGCAGGTGCACAGATTCTAAGATGAATAAAGCATAGAGTGTGTATGTAAATGCAATAAAGAATGTAAAAATGTAAAAAAGACGTGAAAAGGTGAGAAAATTTGTTAGAATATAAGAAAAATTGAAATATAAACTATGTTGAGGAAAGCGTGATGATGAAAAAAAGTGTATAGTGAGCATGTAATCGATTCCAGACCGATAGAATGTCTTCATTTAAAATACAAATGTAAGGAAAAGTGTGACGCCAAGAACGAAAAATATTGGAGACTCATGTCTTTAAAAATACAATTATAATAAAAAATTTATTTCTTTTGTAGAAAATGGTAGGTTGATCATTTGGAATGGAAAATTCAAATTAGTCGAGAGCCTAATTTGCTGTTATAATGACAGAACACGTCTCTCTCCAATCGTACTGTTTTCTTTCGCTTGTAAATTCTGCAATCGGAACAACTGGTAATGAAAATTGAAAAAGAGCGGTAAATTTTTCAGATCTTCAGTGCTTCAGTTTGGAATTGTTCAGTGCTTTCAACAGGGAGGTTGATTTTGAAACTTTTTGGAATTACAAATCTCTCTTCTCTTTTAACAGACATTGACTATACCGGACTGACACCAGGTGAGACTTTCTATTACAAGGGCAGGAAAATTCGGATGTGGCACAATGAGACTGGAAAACTTGTCGCGATCACCATTATTTATCCTACAAATATATTTCCAATTGTAAGAGAACGCAAAGATAACCAAATCCATATTCATCTTGGTCATGAAGGTGACTTTCATTTTTTGAGGTACGTATTGAGTGATGAGACTATTGTGAAAGTTGAGCTTTCACCACATAATCCTTAATTGCGTAACGATTAATAATAATATTACAGAAGATAAACAGTACAATTGTATGAAAATTATGTTATATTTCTTCAATGTATATTTCTGAATAAAAAGATTCAACCGAAAATTACACTCACTTACATATTGGCCACGTTAAATATAAGATATACAGTTGAGCAAATTTCGAAAATTTGAATAGGATATTACAAAATATTTACTTGTGATGCAAGTGCGTCAGTCAGGTGATTGCAACGTGTTTGATGCTTGCAGCAAAAGCCGGATGTTCTGAACAAGAGTCAAAATTTTGTACCAGCGAGCCTTCGGCAAGTGCTGCAATCATAAGAGTAGGAATTACCTGGTTCGGAACGAGTGAAGTCTTCCCTCACTGCTAGTCTTGCTAACCTATTCGATATCTCATTGCCATTAATGCCAATGTGTCCAGAAACCCAAAGTAGAGTCACTCGGCTTCCCATCGCTAGATTGTTCGGTGCCCCAAAGCACTCCCATGCTAGTGGTGACATAGTAGTTATTCCATTCAGAGCCATTGTGGAAGCCCTGCTGTTTGAGCAAATGCGAAAATTTCTTTTATTACTATACTCATGTGCCTTATAGGCACACTGGAGCATGGTCACGTTTTCAGTTTCTAGGACTGTGGTGTAGGACCTCATTGGCATTGTGAAGCCCATTCCACTCTTCCTGCGATAGACGCTTGGTGGTGAGATGTGAATAGATCTAAGCTTTGGGAATAATATTTTCAGAATGAAGTCCCACGTAAGGAGAACGTCTCACGTTAGTGATAAAAAAAAAAAATAGGAAAAAGAGGATTTGTCCTCTGCGCAATTATTAAAATGGTCTAATTTTAGCACAGAATTTATGCTAAATTTATGCAGTAACTATTGGCATGTCTAAAGGACGTGTGTGAGAATACGGAATTTACCTTCTGAATTCAATTTATTATTCAATTCAACAAGGTAAGCTCACTACGTGAACTAGAGTGAGGAGTAAACTCCGCTCCACTCGCCTGTGATTTCACTGCGTGATTATAATCTCGAAAATAATCAAATTAGGATTCACTCTTGATATTTTCACAAACTAAAATAAAATTTTCAATAAATAATAGATATGTGATAATACACTCGTAAGGATTTTTAAATGCGAGTCGTAATAGGCCATTCAGATGTACTAATACGTATATGTAGATTTCTGAACCAAAAGCACGATAAGTCACAATTATGCACTGATGCGCTCGCAAGGTTTTCAGGTACACTCGTAGAAGAAACAGATTAAATCTCGTTTATTAGAAATGCAATCTCTGTATTAACATGGAGAAAAGAGACAGGCTTCAATTCTCGAGAATTTCAGAAATCTATTTCTATTAGAAACAGTTTAGAAAATTCTATTGAATTTCGGTGATGTGAGACACCCCTTATTTTCTTGCCCAGATACTAGAGTAAACTCTAGTCTGCTCATAAATAAGGTAAGTAGGCAACGATCACTTCTTATTCCTCACAAGTGACTTTCGCGACCAATACACGAAGTGAACTTTGCTCTGCTCGTAAGTGGACCTTCAGTAAAATATTTCACAGGATAAAATGGCACAATATCAAATCATGAATAATTATGCACTTTCTTTTTTCTCAAAATAAGTCACTGAGGACTGAAATAGTGGCATTAAGCACTGCCTGTCAAAATGCAGGAAATGATATTAAAAAAGAGATACTTTTTGCAACCAGGCTCTAAAGTTAACATTAGGTACGGTGGAAAGTCTGCTCTGCTCTCAAGGTTATTCTCTAACGACCTTTGCCCTTTGCTGGGAAGTTCGTAACTTACGCGTTTCTCGCGCGACTGGGACCTCCTCGATTCTGCCCCAGTTCTACGCCCCACTCTTCGCTTCGCGGTCTCAGTGTAGATCCGCGAGACTGCGCGTGCTGTTTCTCTCTGCTAGTTGTCAACCCAGTGATTCATTTACTTATACATATGCTCACCAAATTGCCTATTAGCAGGCTTCATCTGTAACTCACAGGCTACAATATACACATACACAAATGTCTAAGAATGGGTCTATTATGTGGAGGAAGTGATGACCTGGAGACAGAAAAAATGAGTGGACTGGCGTTTGCAGATGATAAGATTGTTACAGCAGAGTCAGTCGATGATTCGGCAAGAATGATGAGCAGACTGAATACCAGCATAAAGAGTATAAGTTATAAGATTAACGCAAATGAAACAAAAATTGTCGTGTTTGAAAGATTGGGTGAGCAAACAGTATACAACATTGCCTTGAACGAAGAGAGGATAGAAGAAGTTAATGCTTTTGTGTATCCTGGAAGTTTATTTACTGCTGACAGAAAGATAGATACAGAGATATCCAGACGTATAAACCAGGGTAGAAAAATTATCCAGTGGATGAGCTATCACTAGAAGTATAAATGTGACGAATAAAGCTCAAATTGCAATATATAACTATGTGCTTCCACCCTCTGTTCTGTATGGTAGCGGGACTTGGACATATCAAGAAAAGGATAAGAGTAAAGTAAGCGCGGTTGACATGCATTTCCTGCGGTATATGTACGGTAATGCATGTGCCAAATTGTTTTTCACCTGTCATTCAACGATCCTTACCGGCATCGAGGTATTCAAAAAGAAGAATTAATGAATCCATCAGTTCCAACAGATCGTTGAACAAGGGTCCGTCTCCACAGGGGCACTTGCAGCCTATGTAAAATCCTATTATTCACTTCTTTCGTCCCGTTTGTTTATCATGTACATGAGGGTCAGCTGTCAACTTTTGAGAATAGCAACACTCCAGAGTTAATTTTTCTACCAAAATTGTTGTGTTTATTAAACGAAGATTAAAGGAAATTTCTACCAGAAGAGAAAGAAGTTCGAACCAAAAAGAAGAATTTGCAATATTATTTCCTAACCAAATAGTTTATTTTGCAATGTGAAAAAAAATTTGTTCTGCCCTACAATTGATTCGCGAATTACATATCTTATAGGGAAAAGAGTGTAGGAATGTTTATTCAATGTCGTTTCTAATTTTGATTGTTTGTTTTGGCTTAAAAGATATTTCATTGCTTCTATCACGTGGTCTATACTTATTATAAGTTCAAATAGCTCACACTAAATCTCAAGGTGTCAATATTTCATCTAAACAGGTGTGATGGTGTTGCGCAATGCACAAACATTGATGGCATAATTATTACATTGAGAACTACAACTACATTCATATCTTTCTAAGTGGATGTCAATCTTTTTTCCGTTAAGCAACGCTTCGCCAAGTTCAAGGTTTTCCAGGAATGATAAATCTAAGCAAACAGATAGTGATAAGTATATATAGAAGTGAATATGTTCCAAATTCATCAGTTATTTTTGACGAACTTTAACAACAAAAAAATGAAAATCCTTATCAGCACTTTTCTTACAATCGCGGTCGTCCTCAATTTTGGTGGTAAGTGTGCCCCATCAATGATGATATTTCTTCAAAATCGAAACGAAATCTACTTTTTTATAAAAATTTTTAGTGTACAGAAAAACAAACACCCAAAAAGTTAACAAACCAGAATAAGACTTGCAGACTACACTGAAAAAAATATTAACAACAGCAGGAAAATCAGCATAGATAAAATACTCTTTCTTATAACTTCCTGCGTATGAAATCCAATGGTTGTATCTTTTACAAAAAATGAAATTTCTACCAGAAGAGAAGAAAATTCGAACCAAAAAGACGAATTTTCAACAAAACTGTTGAATTTCTAGCCAAGAAAGAATGTTGATCCATGAAAGAGAAATTATAATCAAATTGTTCAGTTTTCGACAAAAGACTCGAATTTTCAACTACACAGTTGTATTTTTGAACAAAAGGGAATGGTGACTCAACAACGAAAAATCAATTAAATTGTTCCATTTTTTACAATAGAGTTCAATTTTCAACCCAGAAATACGAATTTCAAATGAAAATTTTCACTTTCGAACAATTAGTTGAATTTTCTTTCCAAAAAGATGAATATTCAAGAAAATAGTTGAATTATCAACCAAAACATATTAAATTTCTTCAACCAAACGGTTGCAGTTTGAACCAAAGAGATTGAATCTTTACCTAAATGCTTGTATTTAAAAAAAAAAAAGAAATTCCTACCAGAAGAGGAGAAAATACAAACAAGGAAGACGAATTTCGAAAAAAGTCTCAAATTTTTAACTAGGAAACAATGTTGAGCCAAGAAAAAAAATTATAATTAAATTGTTCAATTTTCTACAAACAAGTTAAATTTTCAACTCAACAGTTGTAATTTTTACCAAGAAGAAATGATAAGTCGCCAAAAAAGATTTTGAATTAATATGTTGAATTTTTTACAATAGAATTTGATTAACCCAGAAACGTAAATTTTCAATAAAAATTTTTGTTCTTAAACAAATAGTTGAATTTTCAACTCAAAAAGACGAGTTTCTAACAAAAAAAATGACTGTTTAACTAAAAAAGATTTTTAAGTCATTAGAGGAGAAATATTTCGACCAAATTGTCCAATTTTCTACAAAACGGTTGAGTTTTCAACCAAAAAATATGAATCATCACGAAAAATGTTAGTTTTCAACCAAATAATTCGGTCGTTACGCTTGGAGCTCCAAAACATGTGGATTTCACGCTTTGTGATCGGTTTTATGTGTTCTTCACGTACAAATTACTAACGTTGTTTTTGATTTCAGATGGAGAAGGAAGTTCAATTTTCAGCTCAATTTTCTGCGCTCACCGTATAATATATACAAATAAATAATTAAAAAGACGATCAAAAAATTATCTTGATGTTTTACAATTGGTCCTAGGAAGAAATGTTTATCTGGAATTTTATTTGACTTTTTAAAAGTACAAATTCTACTTCATTGACTTCTTTTCTTATCTCACGTCGTTTGGCTCAAAAATTGAAATTGAAATATTCCAATATCATTTTCCATACTCAAGAAACAAACTATGCCCCTACCAGAAAATATGCAGGAGGAAGCTTATGGGTCTTCGTAGAAGCAACAATTTGGATATCCTAACTTTTTTTCGTATCTCGCGTTATTTGGCTCAAAATTCAAATTTTTTATTTTTTGAGGAAATTCAAGAAGTTGTTACGATAATCTTGTAGGGCTATCAAAAAGCAACGTTTTTCTTCTCCTCACATTTTCTCATATCGCGCATTGTTTGGCTTGAAATTTTCATTTTCGTTTCTTTTTTTGAATCTCGAAAATGCTGTAACTCTCATAATTTTTTTTTATGAAAAAAAGTTATGAGGATAAATTGTTCGACTTTCTGAGTACTACGAATAGCCGTACATATAATTTTTAAATCTTGAAAAAAATGGTCTCAAAAATTTTGAACATAGTCCAACATTTTGAATTTTCATCCAAAATTGCTGGCTAACGAATCTGACCTTTAATTTTCGACACTAAAAAACTATACTGAAGGCCAATTCAATAGATTATTTATTTCAAAAGTTATCGTGTTTACAGACATACACATGCATACATACATACACATGCATACATACATACACATGTATACACATGCATACAAACATACACAAGCATACACATGCATACATACACATGCATACACATACATACATACACATACATGCATACACATACACATACATACATACATACGTCACATACATACATACATACTGTTGATGCTTAATTCTAATTCTTAATATTCAAATTATAAGCTTAAAAAAACGAGCGACAGAGGGCGCTATAAAGAAATGTAAAAACGTCACCAGTCTTCTGTGAAAGGAAAAGAAAAGATGGCTTGTTCATCTTAATCTTTTGTGAAATATCTGTTTTGTGTGAAAATAAAGAAATTCAGTGAATCCGTTGTATACCAGCCTGATCAAAAAGTTTTAGGACTCGTCACCGTGTGGCGCTCTTGTTTGGCCGATTTCAATTCTTCTTTTTTTTGTTGTGTTGGTAGAAGTGTCGTTGACGTTCTGTCAGATTTTCAGCTTGATAGCTTGACATTTGTTAAAGTGACGCCGTATTGTGTACATCTATCTTTGTGTGTGGTTTCGATTTTTCACAAAAAAAAATGTCATCGACTTTGC